>JAQGAT010001201.1:0-16680 GCA_034687845.1 Pantelozetes paolii
TCAATCAAATGTCAAATCAATCCATCGATTGATTAAATAATGAATAAAAATGTTTTAGCCTTTGATTCCGTGTCTAAAAAACACTTTAGTTTTCAATTAACTCTTCCTCCGATTCACTGCTTTCCGCCATCTCTTCGTCGGACTCCTCTTCCTCTCCGTCTCTCATAATAACTACCTTTCCCTTAGACTTATCTCTCTTAAGGCCTGTTGGCTTCGGTGTCAGCGATGACCTCCGATGGAGTCTAAGTGCCAACACTTGCAGTCATTTCGTTGATTGAAATCAATATTAAATTTATTGTAAAATAATATCATTTTTATAGTTATTCTCATTGAATATGATTTGAGATATGATTTACAAAACAATAAGTATTTTAACACTTTTTGAGCAAATTTTCTCATATTTTACACAAAAATAAACTCAAATTTCAATTATATTTGTGTTTAATATAGAAATAGATTTGAATTTAATGTCATTTTATATACTTTTTATGAATATATGGTTTGTTTTGTCATTAAATGTATAGACATTTGAATTAATGGTAAAAAATATGACAAATATTTTGAAACAATTTTATGTAAAATAAAATCACTTTTTGTCACAAAATATAAAACTTTTTGACGTTTTGTCCAAAAGTTGTGATAAATTTTGTTCTGAATTATAATTATATAATGTTTTCAATGAATAAAACACTTGTTTTTGTGATTCAATCAAAATGAAAACTGTTTACCCCCTGAGGGGTGGACAGTGACCACAGCGACAGTGCTGTTGGTGTCGGTGACCGACGAGTCCTCTTCAATATAGACGGTGTCCTTCTCTTTGCGGGGTATTATGTTTGGCGTCACTCCAATCAGGAATCGCTTCAAGAGATCAGAGATTAGTTGAAAGTTTTGATAACAGTTTTAATATAGACTTCACTTTCACTGCAATTCTCACCTCTTTTAGAGTCAATGTTTGATCCGTTTTGAGGAACAGGAAGTAAAGCGCATATAAAGGTATGCATAGGACTGAAGACAAGGCCAGAATCCAACCGAAGAGCTGTCCCGCCCAGGGATACTCATATGTGTCCGCATAAACCAACGGTTCATACGCTATCACAGAAAACAAGAAAATCCCCTAAAAATTGATTATTTAGTCATTAATTGCTTTTTTCGTTGATTTGGTTCCAGTGCTGCAAAACTCACGCCTATAATAAGAGGCGCAAAGAAGACCCAACAGTAATAAAACCAACGCAAAGGTCTGCAAGTATTAGATGAGGGGTTAGTGTTTGCAGTGGACAGACATTTATAGCACCCATTACTTACGCAAAGCCGAGCATATCCTTCATGTTCTTGAATACATTGGAAGCGCCTGAAAGTGAAAGCAAATGAAATAGTGTTTGAGAAGTGAATTGATTTCATACCAAACACCCAACAAATGCCGACTATCTCTGCGAACACAACCAATAGGAGTGAGAAACCGCTGGCGGAGAAGTAGTCCATGAGTTGGAAGATATACATCCCTCCGCCCATCACCAGAGGTATTCCCAAACAGAATTGAATGATTACCACCACAAGTGTGAATAGCCTTCTTCTGGGCCTCAGATATCGGGGCCACTCGTCCACAACGCCGGTGACAAAGGCCTCAACTGTACAGAACTGGCTGTCGATTCCCAGCACTAATAGCATCAGAAAGAAGAGGACTGACCAGAGAGGAGATATCGGCAGTTGAGTGACCACTTCCGGATAGGCGAGGAATGCGAGCCCAGGGCCTGATTTGGCCACTTGTGAGACATCCTTGTCCTGGATGTGAGCCATGTGTCCCAAAACAGAAAATATTACAAACCCTGAGAAAAGACTCGTTCCGGAGCTGACAATGCATGCGATTATAGAGTCTCTGAATAGCAATAGATTTGAAGAAATATTAAATGAATTAATAAAACAAAATGTGTTTTAAATCTCATTTCAAAAGATGTAATAAAACTTTGCATTCAATTCACAGAATATTCTGTTGTTTTGCGCTTTGAATTGAATTTGTGTTTCAAAAACAGAGATAACATTACATTTGATAACAACTAATGCAATGAAATATTGCATTCATTGCTTGTAATCTAAAACTGATTTAATAATCAAAAATATCAGTGCTTTTGTACAAACCTATAGAAGTTGTGATGATATCTGTTATAACTTCCTAATGCAATGTTGGCACCGATGCCTATGCCGTAGGAGAACAACACTTGAGTGCCCGCCGAAACCCAAACCTTAAATTCAATTATTAGTCCATTAAATGATTGCAAAAGCATTGAAAGCACAGAGAAATTGCAAATTTGTGTCAAAATTTGATACAAAATGTGTGTTTAAATGGTTTCTCAGATTACAAGCGATTTGTTTCATACTTTTGCCTCTAATAGTCGATTCCAATCCGGCTTTAAGTAAAATATCAATCCCTTTGAGGCACCCTCGAGGGTAACGCCACGAATGAATAGTATGAATAGTATTAGATAAGGAAAGGTAGCCGTAAACCAAATAATTTTGCCGCTTTGGTGTAAACCCTTCCAAATGACTCCATAGACCAGAAGCCAAGCGACGAATAGACAGACAAGAAGTTCCCAACGAAGGGTTCCCAAGTCATGGATACCATCTGTTATGTCTAATACCCGGTTCCTATAAATTAAAATTATATTAGTGTTGAAAATGTGTTCAAATGTTTGTATTCTAGAAAACAATTGATTGAATGCTATATTAAGTAATCCTTTGATTAGACTCTGAATTAAATTTTGTTTTCATTACAAATGTGTTTATGTTTTGCATCACTCTATGTGTCAATGATCTGTCAAACTGTCGCCAAAGTGAGAGCACCTAAAGCCGGTGCTCCACTTAGTACTGTCACTGGGACTGAAGGGTAAGTGTAATGGATAGGGGGTTTGGGAGATGGAATACGTACTCCCAGTACTCCTTGACGGGAGAGACGGCGTCGATATGCGAGTCATTAAGCGTATGTGTAATACAATTGTCTGAATTCCAAGTGTTGTTACAACTACTCCACGGAAGCTCTGATGTGAATGAGTTGAAGAGATAAAACAGTGTCCAAGCAATCAGTATTATGTAATAGATATTACACAACCCTATCATAACCATCGACGCGAAGCCAATGCCTAAACAATGAAATCAGTTTTCAATACATTTTTAAACAATTGATTAGCGTTTGGAAAGTCATATGAATTGGTGTTTACCTTTGAAAATGGGCACTAAGTTCCAGATGGCTATCCCTCCGGTGTTGAGGTACTGACCCAATGATACTTCCAATAAAAATAAGGGAATTCCGCAGAAAATAACGCAAATATAATTTGGTACCAAAAATGCCCCTTAAATTCGTAATAATATATTAATAGCATTGAATTGCACCTCAATTTCAGTTCACTATTCAATAGTTTTAAAGTAATTACTGGATTACAAACATCACTGAAACGGGTTTACCCTACTATGCGGGCAGAGGCCAGACAGCTATTAGAGCCGTGGCCTCAAAGCATGCTATGGTCACCAAATTGCTGGTCTCTGTGACACATTGGTCACCCATTTATGTCCTCAAGTGTCGCCAAAATGGCTACTAATTTCTGGATGCCATCGATGCCTGCATTCGGACACTATTCCCGTCAAAGAATATTTTGTTGCGAATGCATAGCATCACTGGTGAGGGTGTCTGTGCCTGTGCTCTACCAATAGAGAAGTAATTCAACTCCAAAGTCAAGTAAATTTAAAATCATTTCTGGAGTTTAAGACAATATTTTTATTTCTATTTTAAACCAAAAAAAACTCAGGAATAATGAGAGCAATCAGGGGTATGGAGGGTATGGTATGCCAGGGGTATAAAGAAAACAAAGTATTTCAGGGTCAGGAGGAAAGGATTGAGATTCAAGGATAGGATTTGAGAGACAGTGAAAAGAAAAAAAAATCAAATATTTTGTTGAATTAATCAAATTCTTTGCAAATGTTTAGGAGTTTTGGAGTTAATTATAGAAATAAATAATAATTTTCGTCTCATTTTGAAAACGGATTTTGAAAAACAAATGTTTGCAAAGATTTGTTTTAATAATAACAGAAAGACATGAAAAAATGTTTAAGCGTTTTATGTCGTGAAAAGATATCGCAGTTTTCGACCTATTCTTCAGTTATTACCTATTATTACAAAAATATAATTATAAAAGGATTTCATTTGAAGTTATTATCAATAAATGCTATAAATATAGTGAAAAACGTTGGCGTGAATTGAGTTTATTGTATAAAATACACACACATTAAGTGAATCCTCAAATATTTGCTCTGATTTTGCAATGAATTGATCAAAGAATTCAAGTCTTTAGAGATATTATTGCCGTTTCTGTAGAAGAGAAACAGTTTTGCAATGCTTTCTAATAAGCATTTATTGATCTATTCTCTGCTCAGCTGAGGATATCTTTTTAGGTGAACCCTGACATTTGAAAATAATATACTCTTTAGTACTATAACTGCTTTGTATTTATTTTTGAATAACTTTCCAAAGATATTAAATATCTATAAAAAATATTACATATTTTTTTTGTCATAATTAAAAGCAATTAATGTATTTTCTTCTAAGCACTGGCTCTTCAGCTCAAGATTAGTGTAATTAAATGTGTTTTTTAGTCTGAAGTGCACAACGACTTAGAAGTGTATAAAACAATTGATTTATTGATTAGTCTTTTCACTGAAATACTCGTTGTTTTATATAATAATATGAGAAAAACGTCTTCAAAATCAATACATTTTTATTAATTATTATATTTTGGTATTTTTTTCGTTCAACTAATGAATGAAAATGTAATTAATTTCAAATAAAAATACTTTCATTTATTGACTATAAATAAAAACACAATTAGTCGTCTGTTTTGTATACAAAACATACAATTCATTGAACTTTTAGATCAGATATCAAGCGTTGAAATCAAATATTTTATCGCTAGTGAAGAAACCCCTTAAACAGTAGCCCAGAATATTCTGACTATAAATAGTTTAAAAGGTGTATAAATATAAATATATTGAGCGCCTGTGAGACGACTGAAATATTTTTTCACTATTCCTATGACTTCTCACAGTATTTTGAAATTTTAAATGAATTCAAGAGTTTAAGTGATATTTTGGCAATAATTCAGACATTAATTCAAAAATAAGTTTTTTGTGTCGATCTGTGAGTGAGTCTACTATTCCTTGCATTTCCTTTAAATGATTTGTAAAAGTGAGTGAAAAAAAATCGTAAAAATATCTATTATTTGGCAAAAATTGTGACACAAATGCATAAATAAAAGTAATTTTCTTTGTTTTATCAGATTATAAGACAATTTATTTCAATTTGAATCATAAAAACAATTTTCAATATTATTTGTAATTAAATTAAACCTTACGTTGAGATCCTGTTTAACAGTAATAGCACTAATAATAAACACAATTATTCACTGATTAACTGTTAATTTCCTGATTTCTAAGATTACACTTGACTTTCAAATAAGACTTTTGTGTATAAAAACTCAACAATAAATCAATTCATTTGATAACTGTCTTTGCAATTGATTTCAATTAAAGACAATGTTATTCAGTGAACAAATATTTCACAATTTCATAACAATAGCGGCAATTATTTGGCAATTTTATTATTGTTGTTATTTTTCAAAGTGACCCAAATGTCAGGGCTTTTATCAATTTTACATATTTTATGAGTTTATGAGTGCATTAAATATTAAATCACCAAAACTTTCCATAAATTTATCTCAATTTTGATGACAAACTAAACTATGATTTAACAGATCCTAAGACATCGAAAAATGTGGACTCAATTCAAGTCTAAAATCCCTTAAAAGAGTCTTAAATTCATTGAGAAATGTCATCCAAAGGATGAATAGATATTTTATTTAATAAAGAGTTGAATGTAAAAAATATTTTATGAATTATTTAGAAAAAGATTTTTTCTTCAATCACTTGTCAGACAAGAAAAATGTGATGAAAAGCAGAGGAAATCATAAACTATTGCCTAATTGTTAGACAGATATTAAAAATGCTTTCACTTTTGACAATAAAAAAGTGTCTATTGTTTGACATTCAAAATGAAATTCACGTAAAAGAGAAATAAAAAAAATGCAATTTAACTCTCGGCTGACTTCAAGAGACAAACACACAATTGAAATATCATTTCTCAAATTAAAAAAGATTGTGTGAAACGACTAAAATAAAGTCAAAAACTCAGAGATTGTTATCAATTATTGTTGTTTCAGTCGTTTGGATGTCATAACAGTTATGATTGTAATTAACTGTCATATAGTTTACGATCTCTTTTGAAGGATTCAAATAATAATTATAATTATTATTTGAGAGACAAAAAAGCGATTATTATTTTTCCAACCATTCAGTCGTCAAATGAAAATTGATTTTTAAAATCATTGTAAAAATAAATAAAATAATAATTTGATTCATGTCTTACCGCCTCCGTTGTCATACACGAGGCTGAAAGTGGACCAAAAATTAGACAATTATTAATACATTTGAAAAATCAGTTTATATGCAGAAAAAGGTTAGTTTTTTGGGCTATAATTAATGCATAAAAATTCACTAATCATTTGAATTATAGGCAACGAATAATAGCCTTTCCTTTCAGAGGAGATTTGATTGTATAATAAATATATCACAGAAATGATTATTAATATTAAATTATCTCGGATTACATTAAACATTAATTTTTATAATTACAAAAAAGGCATTAACAGTAAAATATGTAAATTTTTTTCTGCGTGTTATCAATAAATTTTTAGAGCATTAAGTGTTTTCCAGATATGGAAAGGCATTCAAATTTAAAACACCGATCGATATATCGGTTGGAAAAGGGGTTTCAAACTCTACTCTCACTTTAGATTAGATTCTGTTTAGAAATTGTTAAAAACATTTGCCATTTATAGCTAACTATTGATATTTGACTTACTATGGAAAGCGCCAGACATTTCCCAGACCTACAGCATAGCTGATGCAACTGAAAATAAAGTCCAACTGTCCCGACCACTGCCCTCTTTCCGGCTCTGATGGCTTCCTTTCATTCAGATTATTGTCAACACATTTGTTGTGATTAAAGTTATTTTGATTTATAGTAAGATTAAGACTAAGTGTCGTCGCTTCCAGTTTTAATCCAGATTTTGTCAGTTCCTCAGCCATTGAATGTCTGTTCAATCTGTTTGTGCTCAACACGAGTGTTGAGAATAAGGAATTGTCTGCACTTACAAGCGATGCGCTGTCAAACACATATACCAGTCCTCTAAACGCTCTTTTCGTTCTTCAGGTTTGTGCCCAATTGTGTCACTAGTGTTTCCAATTGAGATACAGTTCCCACACGTATCCAAACCACTGGAATACACAGTTCAGCACTCGATTCCTCTATTCTATGTGTTTCTCTACTATAACTGTCTGTCCTCCCAATCCTATCCTATCCTATACTTATATTGTTTTTAAATACAGACTATTATTAAAATAAATATATGTTTTCATACATAACACACAAAACGGATCAACAAATTCTCTGATGGCTTACACAATGATAAACACAACCAATACTAATGATTACTGTCTCTGAAAAACGTTGTTATTATTTATATATTGAATATTTAATAAATACTTTATTCTCTTAGCACTGGCAGATGAGTGGATGAGGTACCGGTGCTTAGATACTCTGTCGGCAGTCAGTCAGACAACATATACAGAGATATTATTAATTTAGGAGTTTTTATATTTGAAATTATGTTTCACTAACACTGCTATCAGTGAATACTATCAGTGCTAATAGTATTGAATATAATATTTGAATAAAACTTATTATTATTTATCAGACATTTGAATGTCTGTCACGAAAGGCATAAAAAGCGATACAATATCTGTGAAGAAATTAATTACTTTTTGAATCCCTTATATTCGGAACCAAATTGTTATCAAAATCTAATTTTTCAACTCTTGTGACATAACTTATCGCCAAATCGTAAACAGTATTTGAAAAAAATAAATATCAATAATATTTTTCAATCAATTATTACCTCTACTTTTGAATTGCATACAGAGTTAGCAAACGATTCCCAAGAATTCGGAATATTTGTATAAACAATGTCATTTTGATTATGATTAGTGGAATGATCATGTGCATTCTCTAGTTGATCAAATTTCACTATCAGGCACAATTCAATAATTATTTACTTTATCTGATGAAAAGTTTTTGTCAATAATAGGGAAAGAAATTTAATTTATTTAATCGATTCCTGACTTCAAATGAATAGTGAATTGAGAGTCCATTGAAGAAATCAATTGCAAACGAAAACTCTGTGTTTGTTATCGATGTTTGTGATTGAGGTTTGACTTTGAATTTTAATCATGAGATCATTCATTGCCGACAAACAAATAATATTTTAATTTTTTGCTCATTTATTGCAAACAAATGATTATAAATTCATTTCATGTTATTATCAAATCTTATAATTAATTAATTTTAATAATTAATTGTTTGTAATCTTAAGTCTAATAATTCAAACAACTGTCGACTCTTTGACTACATTTTACAGTAAAAACAATAGTTTTAATTGATTTATGAGTTTTCGTGTAATAAAAATGAATTTCATTTTGAATTTTATTCATTGAAAAGAGATTTTTGTATTTTTGTTATAAAATTTTTATTAAATTTAATTATTGTTTAAATATAACTTACATTTCACTCAATTTATACAAAAACAGCACTCAATTAGTAAAACTGTTTATATCTTGAATACAATTTACATAATTATTGCCAAAACTTAATCATTCACTCAACTTATTATTGTTTATCCCTTAATCCGGGTCTAAAATATTTGAGTTTTGGAATAATTAGAGCCTATTTTGAGTGAATTACAGCAATATTTGCATAATTTTTATAAACATTTCAAACCATTTCCAGTGTTTAGGGATTTAAACGTTTGAATTAACATTTGAAACATTAAGTGATGATAAGTATTAGATTAAGATAACCCTTAAACCCCCTTATTTTCAATTCAATTATCAATTCTTACGCAATAATTATTAACTCATCAAAAATGACAAACATTTTCACTAATGATTTGAAATATTTATGAAATACTGTTGAAAAACAAATAATCAGTAAATAATGATATCATTTATAAAATGGGAGTAAAAATGTGCAAATATTTTTGTTTTTATTATTAAAATTGTGGAAAGTTTTCACTTTTTTCTTATCTCTTATCTGATTATGAAATATTAATTTAAGAAAAGCGGACAATACGTCAAACAGCCTGTCCTTATCAACGACAGTCAGCCTTACGAGCGTCAGACAGTCTTTCACTGAATTTGTTAACTTGACTTCAAATCAATACAACAGAAGTGAAGAGAAAAAAAATATTTAATTAAGTTTTAAATTTGAAATTTATTTTTCACTTTATTTCAAAAAACAATTTACACTCAAATCAAACGAATCAATGATTTATTGATAATTAAAATGCATTTTAAAAAAATAAATGTTATATAAAGTGAACTCAAAATTACTAACAATTCATTCATTTATTTGATAATTAAATCACTTTTTGAAAATACATTTGATATAAAACTTAATTAAAATTTAATTATTTGTAACAAAAATACTCTTAAATTGGGTCTAATTTAAGGCTTTTTCTCTCGTTTGACCTTTCCGTCAATGATCACCTAACTTATCATGTTCAATGTATTTCCACCCTTAATGTTAAATTAGAAAAAGGGTGTAATTTATCATTTATGGGACTCATCTGTCAATTAATAACAAAATTGGAACTTATTTTAAATACATTTAAGGGGTATTTAAGGGGTATTTCACAGGAAATAAAAGTAAAAATAATTCTTTGGATAAAATGACAACAATTTCATTAAAAACATTGAAATCTAAACCTCTTTAAGGAAATCCCAAAAGAAGTCGTGAATAAAAATATTTTATATAAAAACTATTTTTGATTAAAAAATAGATAATTAAACAAAAATAACATAAAATTTGTTAATATATTACAAATATTATACAAAAAACAATCAATAAAATGGTGAAAAAGTCAATCGATTTATGTTTTGGTTATTAATAATTAATAAAATGTTTAAATAGCAGTGCATTTCATGACTCTCTGAGTAATTATATAAAAAATAGTTAAACATTTGGTTATATTGTAATAAAATCTAAATATATTTTTGTATATAATGTGAAATGAATTTATAAACAATGAGAATATAATTTGATTGAATAATAAAGATCACAATTTTGACCATATTTTTTATTGTGGCAGTGGTTTAGGCAGTCATTGTGTGTGAGATGGTCTCCACCGTTGATATTGTAATTTCTGTGCAAAAGATTTTCAAAGTTTAGATTAATTTTCAAAGTCATTGAATGTCTGATTAGTGTTTGCTTTTATAGGAAATTATGATTTCTGAGCAAAATATTGATAAAAGCATTCAATCACTCACTTCCTGGGCTTTGGCCAAAAGTATTACTCTTTTCAGATAATACTATATCTAATGATCGGCCAAAGAATCGTTTGTATAATCGATAGAGAGTTGCGATTATTATACAAATGGCAAACATAGAGAAGGCATACAAAAACGGAAATAACCAGACTTTTGGCAATTGCTGTGTGAAAGGGAGAAAGAAATCAAAAAATTCATAAGTATTTTGAATTTGAATAATAATTTTCAAATTGTTTTTTAGATTATATTTTTTGTCAAATTATAGCAAACATTAAGTTTTGGTTTTGTTTTTTCTCAAATAAGTTATACAATAATCATAAACAGGGAACTTTGGCTTTGAATGCAAGGGAATGGCTATAATAGTGATCGTTTTGTTTCACATCTAATACTTGTATAAGATTTTGATTTTTATTCACTTGTTTTTTACATAACATTTGTTTAAATTGAATTCCAGTTCCGAAATGGAAATGGATTTAAAGTATACTTATATTCTCTACACATGAATAACAAACACAAAACAATTCAATACTTTTATACTTTGTTTTGCAATAATTTTTTCTCTTTCTTAGACAACAATCTCTTCAAATGACTTTCAATTTCCTGAATAAATCCAATGAAGTACTCCAAACCCCTGTCTGTCCTTAAAACTCATGATTTATTAGTGCTATCTATCATTTAAAGCCTATAATCAAGTGACCAAAGAGTGACCTTTTTTGGTCATTCAGAGAGCAAATGCAAGCAAATCTTGTAATCATTGGAAATTACGAAACCCTTTTGATATCGTAATTGTGTTATCACTGCACTCAACAACAAAAAATGCAATACAAGTGTAATATTTGATAATATATTTCAAAATTAAATAAATTTTGAAACTTTTTCTCTCATTTCAGTCAATATTAATAGTTTTGATAATTTCAATGTTAGATAGTTTTCATGGCTTTTAAGTGTTGAGGGAAAAAAATATTTCCCAAAAGTTCTACTTTTTATTTGATTTTAATTTTGTGTTTAATATTAATCATTAATTTGATTGAAAAGTTGTTCAAAGGGTTTGGTGTTTAAGAAATAAAATGAAAATCAAATAAATTTCATAAGTTTTTGAATGGCTTTCAAACAACTCAACAAAATTCTCGTTCATATCGTTTCAAATACATTAGTGTTTGTAATGTTTCATTGGATCAATCATTAGGTCTGTTGGACAAGGAATGGGATATTGTTTTTGTCTAATAAGCCATATCTTATATAAATATACAGTGCATTGATTGACAGCAAATGAATGTTCAATTAAATCAATTGAAATTTAATGTAAACCACAATAAGCAAGGATAGTTATCTAACTTTAGACAAATTCACTGATTCTTGAATTAATTAAAATATTTATAATTAAAAACAAACTCAAGTCCTTCAGTGAAAAGACATTTCCACCCTTCCTGCCAGTGATATTGACCCCCTAATTAAGGGAAGCCTTTTATGACAGATAGTATAGAATTGTTTGAATAAAAAATGTCATATATTTTGGAAAAAATGGTAATTTTTTGCACAATTTGTTTGAGAAGTCGTGGAAATAATTATAATTTCAGTTCACGTGTGAAATGAGTGCTTGTTTTCAATGAACTCCAACTCTTGTACTGAAATTCAATTAAATTTATTACAAAATTAAATAATTGATTGCACTCTTTATGACCCCTTTATTACCCCCTTATTATACACTTCAGTAAATAATTTAAGTTCATTTACTAAATATGAAAGTTCATTGAAAAATAGCACATATTATACACAAGTGAAGGACTGAGACATTAATTTGATAACAATTTTAAACGTAAACCAAATTAATAGCACTTATTATGTGCTAATACTTAGCAAATAATTTGTGAATAATTAAACACTAATTTTCATTTCAAGTGTCGATAAGTGATATGAAATCTAATTATTTTCACTTCAATTCAATTAATTGTTATATTATTTTGAAGTGTTATTCAATTTGAAACATATTTGACATTAAAACTGCTGTTAAATTGCAATTCATTAGTAAAACATTGAGTGCTTTGATGAGTATTTTTTTGTTAGCCTTCTCTCAAATGGTCTAAAAATTTGAATTTAAAATCAATAACTGTTTAAAGAAATTAAGATTTTATGAGAAATTTATGCAAATTTTTTTGAGAATTATTATCAGATCTTATTTAACCAAACATTTAATTCCTATCTAAAAGATGATTGAAATGTAAATGCAATGTAAAGACAACTTAATTGATGTTTGTGTTCACAATTGATAGCACAATATCTACCAGTGATTAACGGATCCAATCAATGGTTTTCATGACACATAAGAATAACTGTTTTCAATCAAATCATTACTCAATTGATTGCAGTAAACAATGTCTCCGATCGGAAAGAAAGAGTTAATTTCACGCAATATTTCGTGAGTTGTTTGAGAAATGTAATTATTTTGAGCCCAAATACCTCATAAGGAAATGAAAGAGAAATGATTGTCAGCGCTGTCCCGACGTTTTGAATGCCGGCCTCAATGGCTATTGTCCTTCGGAAGGAGTGCTGGAGTCGGAAAATACTTGCGGCCGCGTAGCCCAGTGTGAAGCCCAGTAGGGGTAGGGCTAACTCAGCGATGTATATAGAATAGGGAACGTCATTGAATATATTGGGAAATATAAACACTTCTAATGTCTGACAAACTATTATTATTGAAAACCCGGCAAAACTTCCGACCTATGGATCAAATGAAAGATATTTAATGTTAAGTCATGTTTACATAGAAATGCATAAAAACTACACTAAAAACTCTGTTTAAACAAACTCTTAAGAGGGGTGTAACCAAGTGCTCCTATTCCTAGACACGGAAAAGTTATCCTGATCAAACAGGGAAACAGAGATGATAAATAATGTCAAATGTGCTCAACAAACTCCAGGGTCACTGTTAATAATTATTTAATAATGTAAGTGAATGGAGAGATAAACACATAAAAAGGCATAGCTTTTATTAGTTTAGATGATTATCAGAATCATTTCATATATGCATTGCTGTGAAGACCTAAATAGACTCAGGAATAGGATGAACAGGACTCCACCCCTGGCTATCATTACTCCTAATATGGCATTTGATTTCGTAATAATTATTTGTATATCAGTTATGTTTAAGTCATATAAACTTAATTTAAGAGATAAACCAATAACTCAATCATAAAATACTGTTTTATTTTCAATGCATTTTCTGATCAAATAAATGACAATTCAATTGGATTTCAGTGAAAAAATAAAAACAAAATTATATTTTCATATAAAATTGTTTTTCTGCAGTCATAAGGCCTTTATAGCCAATACTGAAACACATAGCGTGTGATAAATGCATTGAATCTTCAAAATATAGCACAAGGTTTGCCCGATTGTGAAGAGAAAGTGCTTTTTTGAACAAAAATTAATTCAAATTTAATTAAGACTAAACACTAAACACATTTCACAAATACGAGGATTGCTTTTGATGTATTAAAAAACATGAGAGAAATGCTCAGTATTTTTAGGTGTTATTCAATAAATAGATCTGAAAAACGAGGCCTTAATTTCATGTCTGATCTGTTTTACAATGAATTTGATAACATATTTCTGAACTAAATTTGGTTTTCGTTTCCGCCCTTTGAGTCTGAACTCTGTTTTTTATTTTTTTAGATCAAAATTACTTTTATTTTGACTGATATTCGCCTTTAATATCAATCACTAGTCTATTGTGAAAATGTAATGCATTTTATCATTCATTCACTCATTTTTTTGACAAATTTTTGTTGAGTTTAGAGAAGAGAATAAATACTATAATAACTTCAATGAAATAATTCCTAAAACTTATAATAAAATCAAAACAAAAATCAAAAGAAATATTATATATAAACAAAAAAAACTATTTTCAGACTAACACTAAACCATCTCTACTCACGACACTTCAATTACCGAGCATTCAATTGATTGCACAGGTATTATATTGAGTGTACCGGTGCATGTAATATTTACATTTGAAGACTGGTCAATCAAAATAAATCATATTTCATGTAATCTCCTGTAAAACTATTTTAAGACCTTTTACTGTAAATGCCATTAAAATAAAAATACTTTTCAAAAATATAAATCAAATTTTGAATAAAAAGAGCGAAAATAGAGTTCATTATAACTTCATTATTAAAAAAATCTAATCCAATGTCAACAACACTTTCAAAACTACTTGTCCTTTGCTATCAAATAATCAATTTATGTTTAAATTGTTTTTCCACTAATAATTCACTTTTTTCTCTCACTTTCTCTTCAATACTAATAGAAAAACAAAGCACTGGCAGTGCATTGAAGTGCTGTTTTGTGTTTAGGATTTTGTCAAAACACTCTCTAAATGATGATAATTATCATTGAATCCTATAATTTCAAAGTGATTTAGCCTTCAATCAACAAAATAGCTATAAAAACAGTAAAACATTTTCACAAAACAATAAAAACAATAAAAAAAATTAAATTAAATTTTTAAGTACTTGTGCTAAAAGGGGTGCAAATTTCGGATACTTCCAGTTCACCCCCATTCCCACCAGTACTGGCGTTGTGAGAGATATGAGTGATATAAACATCTTGCCGTACGGTATCACCAGTGTCTCCGTCTCAAGACTGCGGCCGTAGAGCCAGACGTTGAATGGCATCATAAATAAGGCCGCAATTGTGGAAAATGATGTCATCGTTACGCTATTGAGCGCACAGTTAGCAAAATAAATATGAGTTTCATTTGAATTAAATTAAACCACAAGTTATCAAATGAGTTGAGACTCACCTCAAGGAAAGGTCTCCCTCACAGAAATAGGCAAATATATTGGAGGCAACACCACCTGAAAGCATGTCACCCATTGACAAATTAATTGAACCTTAAGTTTGACAGTCAATAACTGCCATATAAATCATACCATACCTGGACTACAGGCCAGTATTAACATTCCAGTGCCGCGCAAGGCATCAATTGAGAGTAAGTGGATGAGACAGAAGGCAGAGAAGGGAAGGATAAGGAATTGACTCAACATTCCTATTATAACACCGACTGGCCGTCTGATGTGACCCCAAACCTGTGCACAGAGTAACCAATATTAATGTCATTTTTGATAAATAAAATATAAATTGAATTTAAAATTTCATTAAATCCTCAAAAAAATCAAAACTAATGCTAAACTATTGAATGAAATTGAGTCTCAGTTTCGTGTGTTTTGGGTTCAAAAATGCTAAGAAAATGATTGAACGAAAAATGAGATTATATTTTTGTGAATCAGATAAACCCTTAAAATAGGTTTTTGCGGATTATATGAATGCAAAGCAAACCCAAAGGAATTGAATTCAAAAACCTTTTGTAAAGAATTGATTCACTCTTTTAGTGGAAACACAACTAAAACCCGAAACGATTGGTTTGAATAATGGGTTTGCCTTTAATGTCATTTATATCCCATTCATCCCATTCCCCCCTTTAATGGCTGTTTTGTATAATTTATTTATAATTAAGGCATTAGTTATTAATGACATCAAAAATATATTATCAATGAATTAATTGCTTTTTCAATCTATTATAAAATTACTTAATGTTTGGCAACGATATCCTAATCATTGCGGAAATGTATATCAAATCAAACAGTAAGTGAACTAATAATTCAAATAAAGTCTAAAAGTTTTTAAAAATATAATCACTTTTTAATACATAATGTGTTTTTTATAACGTCTTTTAAATCATCAAAAGTTTATTCAAATTATAAATATATGCAAAAAATATTGTATTCAGACATGAATTTTAAAAACCTATTGATTGCCTGCGACTGAAGCCAAAGTAAACTTCAATTTTATTGATTTTAAACTTCAAATCTAATGTAAAAATATTGAATGAATGGGAGAAATGACAAAAAATATGATTACATTATAGTTATAGAGGAATAACTAAATGAATTAACTTTAATAGCAATGTTTTGAAACGCTTCACAAAATTCAGTTGCAAATGCAAGCGTTTTCTCAGTTTTCAAAACATATATAAAACATAAGATTTTGTATTCAAAAAACTTATTTATGTATAAAATGCTAAGAATTTATTATTTTTGTATTCACTTATAATGTGAAGTAAAGTGAACTTAAATTTAATGAAATATTTCGAGAGAGAGAGAGAAAGAGAGAGAGAGAGAGAGAGAGAGAGAGAGAGAG
>JAQGAT010001202.1:0-16660 GCA_034687845.1 Pantelozetes paolii
GATTCAATTCCGACATTAGATTTATAGCTAAAGATCTAATACACATCGATTCGGTGAATAAAGAGCACCGGGGAATGTATCAGGTACAGTCACTATTTACTATATCGTTAAAATATCCCTATTAACTGACCCATCCTTCCCGTCCTCAACCAAAAATAATCCTCAATTAACCTCATTCTTAGTCCAGAATTAATGGTTACTATTATTAGAGTTTTAAACATTACTTTCCAATCAATTGTAACTCAAACTCATCTTTATTTATCAATTTTGTTGATATATCCTAACAGTGTTTCGCATCCAATGATTACGAGTCAGTCCAGGCCTTCGCTGAACTACAGTTGGGAGGTATTCATGACTTTCACTACCATTTGATTAAAATTTTAGATAAGAAACCGTTGTCTCGAGAAAACTGATTGAGTATTGAATTTTTGCATCACTTTTGCTTCACTTTTATTAAAAAATAGTAAAAATTTAAATCAAAAGATAATAAGAAATGAATTTAATGTCAGAGAAGAACAAGAATTCAATTATTTCTTCCAAGACTTGACTTTATTTTCATATAATCACTGAAACTATTGTTTGAGAAGAGAAATACTTTTCCTTCAATTCATTCTTAACATTGAGTTTTAGAGTCAAAGAATCGCTGAGTCTTTGAGTCGTTATCTCTTGAATACAAATAAATTCAAACTTTTCTTTATTCCCATATAAAGAGTAATTCTTATCTAAAATGTCTGTCATATTAAAGGAATTTTGTGTTTTTTAATACCTTTTTGTTAAAAAAGTTGACAAAAAATCAAATCAAACGGAAATTTCATTCGGAACTCACTATTGGTGTAAACCTTTTGGCCAATAGTTTGCATTAAATGCAAGTCTTTATACAATTTTATTATAAGATTAGCCAAAAGTTTTCAATTCTCTCTTGAATTAGATTTTTTTTGTCTGAATTTTAAAGTAAAGGAAAACTTATTTTCTGGGAATAAAAGAGAGAATAATATTATATTAGATATAAGTTTAAGTAAATATAAGTTAGTTTTGAAGCAGTTTTAAGTATATTTTTACCCCTTATTGTCTATTATTATCTTATTTGCCCCTAAGTTTCGCTTAGGTTTAAGAAAAAATTCTCTTTTAATTCAATTTAAAATTTTTTCTCAATTTTTATTTAATAATTAAATTTTTCAACTCTTCAGTAAATATTTAATTTATTTTTTACATATCCTTTAAATTGAATTTAGATTTTGATAATTATTTTTTGAGATAAAATACCTTTTTTGCCAACAAATCAATGATTTTTATTCAATGAAATGATAGTTATCTTAGGAATCGACTCAAATGTTTGCACTAATAAACAGAGAGTTATTTATATTGAAAACGAAATCCATTTCTCAAATGAATTGAATGTTAAATATTGAGTGAGAGATAGGGATAACAAAATGGTATTCAAATATATGACTCAAAACACTGCGAAACAGAATATTCTGTTCAATACTTTTGTCAAAACTGTTCATTGATTTATGAATTAATATCTAATGTCTATATATCTATGAAAACAGACGATCCGCCGGAGTTTCGTGAAGTGTTTACCACCCAAACACTAGAGCCGGGTCCTCCGCTATCATTAAAGTGTATCGCAGGTGGAAGTCCTTTGCCACAAATCACTTGGCAATTGGACGACTCACCCATTCCTGAGAGCCTTAGAGTACGTTTCGGGGATTACGTAACAAAAGTAAGTCTCAAAACATTGGTTTTGATTGAAAACCCGATTAAATGACTAATACTTTCATTATTTCTCTTCCAAAGGATGGACTCGTTATTAGTTATGTCAACATTAGTGAAGTCAGGGTCGAAGACGGCGGTGCCTATGAGTGTAAGGCAGACAATGGTGTCGCCAGTATTGAACATTTGGCCAAAATTAATGTTTTGGGACCGCCTGTGGTCAGACCGATGAGGAATATCACAGTCGTGGCCTCAGAGCCCCTAATAGTCAGGTGTCCAGTAGGGGGCCATCCATTGGAAAGCATTACTTGGGAAAGAGGTAATTGTCTGAATGCGGGCGCTATTCAGGCGCCTGACTCTTAACTAAATAAAAAACTGATCTCTCACTCAAAGTCTTCACAAAAGGTCAGAGAATTTATAGATTTTTGTTTCAAATAGAAAAACAATTTTAACGTAAAAACACCGAAAGATTGAGAAAAGAGACAAAAGTTTTAAGTTTTTTATCCATTTATTTATCGATCACTTAAACGGTTAGCTTTGAGTCACTCTAAAGGAAAGGACTAAAAGAGACTTAAAATGATTTATCAGTAAAACAGTTAAACAAATAGTAATACAGATATAAAATCGTTGAACAAATGACTGCAAAAAATAACACTTAAATCACAATCAAAACAATATTAAGAAGTTATTAGGCTTTGAGTGTTTGTTTCAAATTGTTTGCAGTGTTTTTGCTCCCTTTCCTCAACACTATTATTCACTTCCCATAGCCGGCCATCGTTTGCCATATAATCATCGCCAGAAAGTTCAAGACAACGGAACTCTTGAGGTCTTTCATATCGAGAGAGCCACTGATGAGGGCCTCTACACGTGTATCGCTAAGAACAAGAAGGGTCAGTCGGCTCAGAGCAGTGTATATGTTAGGGTCCAAAGTGAGTCATTATTTGTTTGATTAAATTTAATACCACTTCCCAGACCTTTCCAACTCTTATTCCTATTCCTGTTTTTGTCTGCTATTTGCCAATCCCTGTCTTATTGTCTCATAAGCTGTGATATCATTTCAATTGATTTATTGGTTTGCAATCACTTTAACGCTTCCGAAATCTCTTTTCATCCAACAGTAAAGCCAGTGATAGAGCCGTTCACTTTCCCGACCAGTTTGAGGGAAGGCCAGAGAGCGTCCGTCTTGTGCACAGTTAGCAGTGGAGGTAAAGTACATATAAGACAAGAGACTGAGTCTTAATATCAATAAATGAAATCAAAAATAATTATTTATTATGCGATTCGTTAGCGAAGAGTCGTTTCGCTGCTAAACATTACTCTTTATAATCCTATTATCGATTCTAATCCCTGTCCTCTCTTTCCTCGCTCTCTGTGCGCACAGATATGCCAATAACTCTGCAGTGGTTTAAAGATAATGTGCCAATTAGTGAGCATAAAGGGGTACGGGTTAATGAAGTGGCCGATTACTCATCAACACTGCTGTTTGAGTCATTAACACTGGACCATAAGGGCAACTATACATGCATTGCGTCCAACACTGCCGGCACCGTTAGCCACACGGCCTCAATGATCATTCATGGTATGAATTAATGTCCATTCAATGCAATCACAAACTCTGATCTCAAACACAATATCGACATAACATTAATATTAAGACTTGTTTTGAGTTCATGTGTTGTTCACTCTTTCTATGAACTCTTTTGCCATCAATTGGTCTCATCTCTACATCCAAGTGCTAAGACTTATATTTATTATTAGATAAATGATTGCCTACCCGTCCACTCACTCATAATGAAGAGTAAACTATGTTTTGTAACAAATTATACAATTATTTTCATCAATATTTCGGTTTCAATACTAATCTCAATAAAATATTTATCACTTTTTGTGCAAAAATATTTCATTTTTGAGTAAATATTTTCCGACTTCTATAGGAAACTTGAGATACCAGTGCTCAGAGCAGTCATATATTCTGAAAGTGCCAAAAAAGCAAAAGTGATATTAATGTTGTCGTCATTATTAACATTAGATTTGAATAATTTTTCAATATTTCTGATAGCTTTGAGCCGTTTGTGACAACTCATGAACTTTTGCTAACATTTATCTAATATATCATTTCTTTACTACCAGTGCCTCCGCGCTGGACAGTGGAGCCCAGCGATACATCAGTGGTTCGCGGAAGAAGTATTACTATCGACTGCGCGACTCAGGGTTATCCTTATCCCAGAATCATTTGGACGAAATCGTCTTCGAGTCAGTATATCATTCAATATATTATTTCATTTCCTGATTTCATAACATCTCTAATACTGTAATAATATTCTCTGAAATACAATAATTCATTGCATTTAAGGATCGATTGGTTTTTGATTTTGTCTTATATTTTATGAATATTTTATTGAAAAATAGTTTTTTAATGATTTTTTAGGTTTAACTGAATTATTGTTGAAAACTCTTTGAATTACACTTTCAATCATTTATTTCGCTTTCAAACTGTTATAGGAGTTATTGAATGATTGCTAAACTGATGGTCAGAATTGATTGAATAAAAAGATAGCAAAACATATCAAATGAAATGATTTATTGCATCAGTAATTGAATTGATTTTTTCTTCTTCTTGTGCTAAAAACAAAGTACAAAGCGATTAGTATTTTAGTCACAAATTCAATATAAATTCAGTAAAACTATTGAATTATTAAGATTAGGAGAAATGTTGACCACATTTGTTGTTGACCTTTGATTGCGTGGTATTGTTAATGATAACCATCAAAACCAAGATTATAGTTATCAGAGAGTAATTGATGAACAATACAATGACAGTCATAACTGATTGTACTCTTACTCTGCGGTAGTTATAAAATCTTATGCTAAGAGTTGTGTCCACACTATATGTGATAATAATTAATCGATTCATTGCTTACACTAAGACTTTATTTTTATTATTATATTAACAATTAATTTATTGAATTTCATTCAAATTCATTAAACAATTGCCAAAAATAAATGTTTTATTTCTTTATTTTCATCGATCGGTCGGTCCTATGATTGTGTTAACAATCATTGTCTCCAAAAAAATATAACAATAGGTTTGTCCACAAGAGCTGACATTCATATCACTCACGAGTCATATATTACAGAAAATTTCATTTGAGTTGAGATTTTATTTTTTGAAGTCTTCTTCTGAAACATTGAATGAAAATTAATTCTCTGTTAATATTGTTTGCAATTCTTGAACGACTCATCTATTATTCACTATTTGAGACAAAATTAATGATTAATTACTCAAATCTATGATTAAATTCATTGCAATTAAAGTGCAAAACATTCCCTGAATTTTGTTAATTAATTAAATTCTTTGAACTTATAATCAAAGGCCAAACACCGCGTGATTTCAAGCCTATAATTAGTGGACCACATCTACAAGTCTACGAGAATGGATCGCTATCTATACAAGAGGCCAGAGATACAGACCAGGGTTACTATCTCTGCCAATCACAGAATGGTATTGGCCAGGGATTGAGCAAAGTAGTGAAGATCAGTGTTCATGGTTTGTGACTCTTTTCTCATTAAACTCTTATATTATAATAACTTTATTACAAGTAATCTGTTATTCATAACTGAATTACCATTCCTTTCATCGAAACTTAAAATCTGAACAAAAATTTTATACAATATTTTGTGTATAAAAAATATTTTTATGAATTAAAGTGAAAAATACTTTATTTTCTTTTGACCCCGAAGTCTGACGAAAGATATTTTCATTTATTATTATTTTTTGATATTTTTATAGTATTTTTATTATATTTTTATTGTTGTGATTAAATTTAATTCATTTTTATCTCCCTTTCCTGTGATATATGTCTGAAACTTAATGCCAGAGACATTTGTATTCCGGCCTTAAGTCTGAGACCGTATTTATAGTAAAGTATTTTAAAAATACTATAAATTTTTCACTTAATTCTCATCTCATATACCCTTCTCTTCAGTCAATGAATTGCTTTTGAATTGAATTCACTTTTTAACAGAATTTATATCTATTTTTCAGTTTCAGCTCATTTTAAATCCAAATTCACTGCAGAGATGGTACGGAAAGGGCATAACATTAAACTCAAATGCGAGGCCTTTGGAGACAAACCAATTGCCATCACTTGGACTCGAGATAAGCAGAAGATTGATGTCTTATCCAATGGCGACACAATGGGGTCGACCTCTCCTGACAGTCGATACGAATTGACTGAAAGTATAACAACAAAAGGCATTATATCTGAAGTACTCATCAAAAAAGCCGATCGAAGAGACAGTTCATTGTTTACATGCCTGGGCTCTAATGGCTTCGGCTATGACGACACCAATATACAGCTTATAGTCCAAGAATCACCCGATCCTCCACAGGAAGTACAAGTGCTGGAGATTACTAGTCGTTCCGTTAAGGTCTCGTGGTCTCCACCCTATAGCGGCAATTCCCCGATCACTAGCTATTCAATACAATACAAGACTGGATCCCATTCCACAGACCTGTCCGACTGGTCCAATGCATACAACACTACCGTTCCAAGCGGTGAGACTATTGGCCAAATCGTAGGCCTCAGGCCATCGATTCTCTACTATTTCAGAATCATAGCTGAGAACCATATCGGCAGAAGTGATCCGAGCAGGTATGACATCCCTGTGCTCTCATGTAATCAATGAGAATCTAAATTCAATTTATTAATAATCAGAACAATAGAAGTGATGAGTGAAGAGGAGTCACCGGGAGGTCCGCCACTGAAGATCAAAGTGAAGGCCATATCTTCGCGTTCAATATCAGTGGTTTGGGAACCGCCTAACAGTGAACAAACACATGGAGTGATTCGCGGCTATTATATCGGGTATAAAATATTTGGGACTTCGAGTCAATACGTCTACAAAACACTGGAGATTAGGGACGGAAACAGAGAAGAAGTGATTCTCAATGGTCTCAAACAATACACTCAATACTCAATCGTTGTTCAGGCGTTCAACACTAAGGGCGCAGGTATTCATGATTGGAGTGTCTTCTTTGCATTCACTAATTCCTTTCCACTATATTCAGGTCCATCCTCTGAGGAGATGAAGGTTCAGACCTTAGGTTTGTTTTCATTTAAACAATATTTGAATTTATTATAAAATACTTAACATTCAAACGCCGTGTGCAGAGATGGACGCCCCGACCTCACCCCAAATCCAAGTAACGAGTAGTTCCGGCTCATCCATTCACTTGGCATGGGATCCAGTGGTGGACGACGACAACCAAATCGATGGATACATTATATCTCAAAGACAAGACTCGTCTACTGAATGGAAAGAGACTCGGATTGTAGGCCAACAGGCCTTCTATACAGCTATTGATTTAAAGTGCGGAACTCGCTATCAATTTTATTTGGTTGCCTTCAATAGGATCGGTAGAGGAGAGGGATCAGACATCGTCACAGTTAAGACTGACGGGTAGTTTGTCTTTCCTTAAGCTCTGCTATAAATCATTGAATTCTTGAATAAAAAACAATTTTTCATTTATTTTTTACTGACATTTGTTTGACTCTAAACTTTAGGACACTTCCTGTGGCACCCGATAAGGCATCGGTAGTGTCAGTGAACAGGAGTGCGGCGTTGATACATCTGGACTCGTGGCACCATGGTGGTTGTCCTATCAGTAAATTCAAGATCAGATATCGTTTGTTGAGCTCAAGTGGCGATTGGATTGAGATTTACAATAAGTTAAATGAAAAACAGATTGAATTGAATGGTTTGGTTGTCGGCACCCGATATCAGCTCCAAATTACTGCTTATAATGACGTCGGCTTTACAGGTATGCCTACCCATACCTACCCTTTGCTCTCATTTGTTGTTTCATTAAAAGTAAATTATTGTTTGACTTTTACTCCAAACAGAAGCCGAATATACTTTTTCAACACAACTCGATAGCCATGAGCTCAACCCCAGGGCGGCATCGGGTCATACAATAAGAGGCGCCTCTAATAAGAGTACAGTTAATAACATCAATGAATACTCTCTTGTGATTCCAGTGGCCATCACTTTGTTAGTCATTATTATACTTCTAGTAATCGTTGCTCTGGTCTTAAGGAAGAGTTCAGCAAACGGTTCAATATATGGCCGAAAACACGACTCCTTACAGATGTCACACATGGGGTCGTGTAAGTCGGGTCGTTCCACATATACTAACTCGCCTTACAATACTCCGCACACCTGTGCCAACGGCACAGAAACGACGCCAAAAATGAACGGCGATTTCGCGGCCCGTCTTATGGATGAACCGCTTTATGCGACTGTGAAGCGGACGCCTCGAGCGCCGCGATCTGAGGCTCACATATATTCCTATCCAATACAGGGCTCGGTGTCAGAGATGCCAAATATGCAAACGACTAATAGTGCCAACCCTTCGACATCTCTCCCACAGACGGCAACGCTTATAGTGACCGTCGATGACCGGGATCTCGAAGAAAAACTTTTAGATGAACTGCAAAAACAGTGTCCGCTCAATGAGCACCGGCTCTCTATCACTCACTGCAGATGAATGTCTCAAAGGGGAAGTGATATTCAAATAATAAGTAAGTTTTCATTCATTTCTATATCTGATGTAAAAAATAGCAATTTTTCGTCCATTTATTTATTTCTGATATCTTTTTGTTCAAAGAATTCTTAGTTTCAATTCATTCCCAAAACATAACTGTCTTTTGCTATCAATCTATGCATTAATAACATAAAAGAGTTTTCAGTTTTTATGTGTAAACGTCTCAATACAAGCAAAAAATTTGATCGATTTTTATCTCTAGTCAGACGACTAAGAGTTAAATCAATAATATATTGGATCTAAAAATAAGTTTCATTTAATTGAAATCGATTTAAGAGTTTTAAGTCAGAGATTAGATAACAGACTCTTCCCTCTAATGAACAGTGTTTTTGCAGTTCAGTAATGAAATGTAAATTATTTTTTGATCCAAAATTTTGCCCAAATTATTGATTATTATTAATATTATTCAAAATATTAGACATTTTTTGCTAAACTATTGTAATATTTGAAACTATTTTCTGTTTGCATTCAATGGCTTTGAAATAAAAGCCATTATTTGCTAATAGTTTAAAAAACTGCAAATATTTTATGTTTTATTAGAAATATGTTTGAAATATTGAATAAACAGTTTATATGTCTCTAAATATTGATATTTTGATGGTTTTAACCAATATTTCAATAAACATTACTTAAGATTCAATGAATAAATGAAACATTTTTATACAAAATTCATGATTTGAATAGCATTTGAATCATAACTAAAATAACAAATATTTATATTCAAAGTCAAAACACCTGAAAATTTTCGCTCAAATTTTGTTATCTAATGTTCAAAAAGTATATAAAAAGCTAACATCTCTTTAGTGATAATAAAAAGCCATTGCTTTAAGTGATATTTGAATGTCTCGGAAGAGAACTGTGTTTTTCTTTTACATAAAATACTTTTAATATGCGATTGAATTGAAATTTGAATTTATATCGAGTTTTATATTCAAAACTGTTGTCCGTTTTGTTTGGTCTCAAGAATTCAATTCAGATCTGAATTCTTAATAGTGTTTTACAGCGAAAGGAAAAGTTGAAGAAATTTAAAGGCAAAGCACTTAAGGACAGGGTTTTTGGGAAATGAATTTTAAAAAACTTGTTTGCGATATATATTCGCCTTATTTTCCATTCCCTATCATCTCCTCTGATCACGTCCTCCAGAGAGGAGTGAGAGGAAAGGCATAACATTTAAAGCGATTAAAGTTATTGTTATTCTCTTACTTAACAAACATTCAAATTTCATCCGTTTATAGCATTGCTTATAATATTTTACTTTTATTTCTCACTATTATAGGCGTAAAACGTAAACAACTTATCGAAACGTTTTCATATATTTTTGTGGAGAAAATAAAAGTTCAGTTAAAATAAGGGATAAAAAAAGTTTTGTTAAAGTTTTTATGGGAAAAGTGGTCTTGAATTGAATTGAAAGCCAAAGATATTTCAAATTTAATGCACAAATCGTTGTACTATTTGAGAGCCAAAGCCCGACTCCGAGTGCCATAAAAATGTTATTATTATTTGGATTTAAATATTTATTGATTTAAACTTTGATTAAGAAAATAAACCATCGATTTTGGCGTCACTTCGCTTTGGATTTACTCCTCTGTTGTGTAAGTGTTTTTGCTTTTATTATGAATTGACATTATTTTTGATATTTTTATATCCATTGATCGAAAGGAGAATAGGATTTATAGGCAATGAGTGAAATATAAATTAAATTAAATTTCAACTCATCTTTGATTTCTTTGACCTAAAAATAGCAATATATTTGTGTCTGAACTTAAAGTTTGATATCTTTTTTATTAAACTATTTATTGCTTACATAAACCATAAGAGTGTCTCAAGTGATATGAAATTAGGATTCGGTAGATATTAAAGTAGTTTTCAAGTATAAGAACCCCTTAATAAGGGGTATAAATGCTATTTTCGATGATTTACTAATTAATTACATTTACTTACACTACAGGAACAGCAGAAACGACTGTCGCCGTCAACACAAGACTCAAACTATTCGCCAATTTTTGAAATTTTATATAAATTTGAATTTATTATTGAATTAATGATCAAATGATAGGACAGTAATGAAAGTTATTGTAAATTGAAGTCCAATTGCCGTCCATTTTATACATAAATATATTGTATTTATAATTGAAATTAAAATCCATTTCTTTTATAACTCTTTTGTTGATTGCTTTTACTTTGTTATCAATTTGTGGACAGGTATATGGAAAGTGATCCAAAATTTTGGTTCAAGTGATTGTCAAATGAAAAGTCAATTAATTATTCATTTGTTTTGTATTTTATTTCAAATTATAATACTTTACAAACAATTCATTGAATAATAACAACAAATATATTAATAATTTAATTACAATTCACGTCAAATGACTGCATGTGTGGCCCATTCGGTATGAATAGCACTGTTGGTTAAGTCCTGTCCATTCATTGTTGAAATAGCATTAAATGCGTCCTTCATTGTGACAAAAGCCACAAATCCATAGCCCTTTGACTTAGAAGTTTGTGGATCTCTAACCACACGACTGTCCACTAACTCACCGAACGGTGAAAACGCTTCGCGAAGGTATTGGCGCTCAATCTCTGGACTCAAGTGCCCAACAAATACAACAAACCCTACACTGAGTTCTCTTCCCCTACACATACGCTTATTCAGGGTTTTCATAGCAGTGGTCGCACAGTTGGACTCAGAATACTCAACAAAGCAATAGCGGTCAGAGTTGGCCGAGTCGTCCACTATTTGGCAGTCTTTGAGAGCACCTATTGGTGAGAACAGCGCTAATATCATGTCCTTAGTTATGGAAACGTCAAAATTGCCGACATATATGACACGGGGTTGGGATTGGGATAACAGATCACTGATAGCATCGGTGGTTATATCGATAGCACCGATAGAGACATCACTGGTTTGGCTCTGAGTGTCCAATGAGTCGACAATCCCTTCATTTTTGTTGTAAAACCTTTTGTATTGTTTTCTGTGTTTGAAATCGCTTTCAATCTCTTTCTTAACGTTTTCTGCCATTAGTTTAGTCTCTCTTTTATTCCTCTCAAACGCTTCCAACTCTTCGGTCCTCTCTTTAAGTGCCATTTGCCTCAACGCCTGATCCCTAACCACCGATGGATTGACAAAATGTTGGTCAGAATTGATCCAATCGTTAGAATCGGGTTTAATGTCTCTGTTTTTCACTAAAATCTGAAGACATTTTGAGACATCAATGCCGTTGTCGTCGAAGACAATGATCTCATCGGCGGTTAGATTCCAACCACAGCTTAAGAGCAGCTCTTTTACCGCCGAATGTCTCCAAAGCTTATCAACGAAACCACTATTTCTTGTGTTTATTCTTCGATGTCTTTCGTTGTCTTTATTTGTGACCAAATTCTTGTAAATCTTAATCAATGTCTCAATGATTGTCCGCAAATCGTTGCGACCGATAGTGGACTCACTTTTCAATGCATTTAATTGTTTCTCAAATGAATGCAAATTTGTTTCAATGGTTTCACTCATTGTTTTCAATCAATGCTTTAATTAAACACAAAATTAAATCCAATTTTTGTTTACAAATGAAAAAAATATTTAAATATTTGTTTACTTTTGGTTTTCAATCACTTTTTGGACGATATTTATGGATATTTTAGTTACAAATCATTGAAACAATAATTTATGACTTCTTTTGCCTTTAATTTAGTTTTTAATTATATTTTAATACAAATTTTAATTCACTTTTAGTTTTAATTTAAAATTAATTTTATATTAATTTTAAAACACATTTAAAATCAAAAATAATTTTAAAAACATTTAATAATTTTGAATAAAAGACGTAATATTTGGACGAAATTCAGACTTTTTTGCTGATTTTGTCATCAATTAAGGGGTATTTCAATCAAATTAAAGGACAATTAAGTGATGCCACCGAAGAAGACAACTAAAGACACTAAAAAGGACACCAAAGGTGGCGACAAAGAGGGCGCCAAAGGGGGCAAAGATGAGAAAAAAGGCGGAACTTCTTCAGTGAAAGTATGACTAAAAGGGGTTTAAATTTAGTTAATATTATAATTGATTTGATGTTAAGGTTAGACACATATTGTGTGAAAAACAATCAAAAATATTGGAGGCGTTGGAGAAGATAAGGACCGGAAGTAAGTTCAATGAAGTGGCCCAACAGTACAGCGAAGACAAGGCCCGCAGTGGCGGCGACTTGGGTTGGATGACCAGGGGATCAATGGTCGGCGCCTTTCAGGAGGTCTTGTGTTTGTTGTGATAGTGTTTTCAATCTTAAAATCAATTTCACACACATTTTAGGCGGCGTTTGCACTCCCGGTGTCCACAACGGCAGCGCCTATTATAACAGACCCGCCGGTGAAGACTAAGTTCGGTTACCATATAATCATGATTGAGGGCAAGAAGTGATATCTCTTTTCATTACCCGTTCCTCTCATTCCAACCCCTTTTCGGGCAATCGTTTGAATATATGAAAAATGTTTTAACAAATCATTGAATGAAAAGATGTTTTCAATGAAATGATTGTTAACTTGTTTTTCATTTTTTATATAAAACAGTGAAATCTTTGGCAAAAATCCCATCTTTTGCTCACATTTTAAGATAAATTGTTGAATAAATTGAAACTAAACTTAAAGTAAAACATTTATTAAGTGTTAAATGAATTGAAACTTTTTTTGTGTAATCAATGTTTTGATAAATTTGTTAATCATTTGGGAATTGAAATAACATTTGAATAAAAGTTGAGATAACAGTGCACTTAGACTGCGATTAAGTATCAATTGATTTGAAAATCACTGCATAAAAGGGGTATTTCTTAGGTATAAAACAAATTAAACCAATTTAACCCCTAATTGATAACAATTTCACACTAAATCTGATATTAAATTACATTTGACTTAAATTTAATCACATTTTCATTGAAGACATGAATAGTAATGAAAAAAGTTTTCATTTTTCAGTGAAATTACAATAAATTTATTGTAAAATCAATTTAAAATTGAAAAACAAATAAATATTTATTAAAAAATTAAATCCAAAACTAAATTAACATTAAATACAAATTGAAAACTGATTTAAAGTGAGCGCCCCTTCAGGTGGCCATCAATCATAGGGTGCGGTCTTTAAACCTGTTTTCATAATTACAGGCAAAACATAAACAAAAAAATATGAATTAAAGAGAGATTTAAATCGTTTTTTCATTACTTGTGTTAAAATGACTGAAATTTTTTTGATTTTGTCATAAATTTAATCATTTTTTGCAATAATTTGTCACAAATTTGATGACAACTGAAGTGTAAGTGAAATGATTTGAAATGTTTTGACATTTAATGCAAACTTTAATCAACTGTTGATTCAATCGTTTGTTTTAATTATTAATCAATTTTTAAATCAATTGTTATTTTAATCAATGATTTCATACAACAAATGAAATAATTATTTGCCTTTTGAGTCATATTTTCATTAATTTAAATCAATTTTTGATTATATTTGTAATAATTTGATAAAAAGTTTAGACTTTTTTAAACCAAATATTTTGGTATAAATTATTTGTAATTTTTATAATCAGGGGTTAAATGAGATATTAATTGTATTCACCTTTCAATACAATTCAATGACTGTTTGCAATGTTTTTTCACCTATTTTTCAAACATCTGTTGATTTGATCTAAAAATAGATATTGAAATATCAATTGAAACATTTGCTCCCTTTTACCCCCTTTTACCCCCTTTTGTTGTTTTTGTAACTAATTTTTGCCCCTTTTTTAGATCCGTTTTATTTGGTATTCAAATGATGTGATAATAAGTGAAGACTTTTTGATGTTTTCTTAGTATTAGACATAAATTCAGATATTTTTTGACGGATTTAAAGCTATTTTAAAAAGTTTTTAACCAAAAAATGGCAAAAAAGACACTAAAGAGTCGCCGAAACCGATCTCTTCAATGCGCTACCAGAAAGCACATCCCTATGCCTACCGGTCCCCTAAAGATCATTGGGTTTCGCGATATTATGACCGGATTTACCAAAAAGGGTGGGGTTTTAGTGCGACTCTATTACCCGGCGGCCAATCAGACGAAGACCATTGAGGAACAGCACCTGATTTGGCCAAATTGGTTGCCACACGAGAACTACGCTAAGGGTTACGGAGAAGTGGCGGGCATTAAGTGGGAACCGCTCTTCAGATTTCTGCAGCGATTGAATGGCGGAAATTTCATACCAATCATCCCAAACGCCAAACCCTTAAGAGAAAAAGACGGCAAACCCTTCCCTATTATCATCTTTTCGCACGGATTGGGTGGTTGTCGGACATTGTATTCAGGCATCTGTACTGAGTTGGCATCGCATGGCTTCATAGTCGCCGGTAATTCAATATTAGGTCTTATATTTTGGTGTAATTTTATTAAACCCGTTATCACTCCAGCTGTAGAGCACAGGGACAACACGGCCTGCCTTTCCTTCTATGCAAAACAAGTTCGGTATTCAATGAAGGACTCAAATCCAAACTTCTTCAGTGAAGTGGACGGCATTCAGGCCGAAGACGAGCCCGACTTTGGCGATGAGATCGATGACCCGAATTACATCCCTCCTAAAGCACTGGCGGCGGTGTCTTCTGTGCCCCACATAGCCATGGAATGGGTTCGGTATCGAAACATTGCGATCACTAAATACGGCCGAAAAATCTATAACTTCCGAAACACACAAATACATCACAGGGTTAGGGAGTGTTCCCGCGCTTTGGATCTATTGGAAGCACTTCAGGCCGGGTATGAACTCAACAACCTTTTGGATCCACTCTTTGATATCGCAGAGTTTGAAGGACTGATAGATTTGGAGAAGGCTGTGATTATGGGTCACTCAATGGGCGGCGCGACTGCTATTATGTCGGCCGGCGCTGAACTACGGTTCAAAGTGGCCGTGTGTTTGGACGCCTGGATGTATCCAATCAAAGAAGAGATGTTTGATTTGGTCACTCAACCAATCATTTTCATTAATGCCGAGAAATGCCATGAAATCGAGTCCAACACCAATAAGATTAAGGAATTGATGGTAACATCGGTTCCCAACGAAACCACTGATGAAGAGATGCGAAAAGCCGTTACCATTAAAGGATCGGTTCATTTCAACCAAACCGACGCACCGTTTGTTTTCAATTGGTTTACTAAACTAATGATTGGTCAGTTCGGCGCCAGATCTAAGAGGAATCGGTTCACAGCCCACGACCTCAGCAACTATTTGACCCTTTCTTTCATTGATAAACATTTGGGTAAAGAGTTGTCAAAAATGTTTTGAATTTTAATCAAAAATTGATTTATTTTTTCATTTAAACCCCTTTCCAGACATTGGACTCAATGAAGAGGTGGAGACATACCTAAGCGAACAAAAGAAGAAATTTCGTCCGACTTTTAAAAAGTGAAAAAACTTTGTGCCTTAAGCGGGGAAAGCCTGCAACCGGTGATTGGCCTAACATTTCAGTGCTTTTTAGTGTAAATTTGTATTTTTCTAACAAAAAAGTACTTCATTTTCGGGAAATAATTTTGTTCAAGATCACTTAAGTGCTCATTTGTTGCCTATATTTAGTGTTTATTAAAATACTGAAAGGTATGGCCAATCACCAGTGGTGTGGACTATCCCGGGTTATAGTTATGGGATTTTGTGTAAATATATTGAATTTGTTATACAATACGCGTGTAATCAGTCTTTCATTGAGTTTTATTTGTTTCGTATTTTTATATCAAATTTAACTCAATATTAATGTTTTGTATGAAATATTGAACACTATTTAAGGTTAAGCACTGTATTATTGTTTGAGTACTTATGCACTGAACCTTCAACTCCTGCCAAACATTCAAACATTTATTCAATTTTATAATATTTTTATTATTTTATTAATCGTTTCATTAATTTTGATATAAATTATAAATGTCTTTATTAACTAATGATTTAATTGACTCTTCGTTCACCAAAGCGATGACAACTGTTCCGTACTTTGCGTTTATTTATTGCTTTGTCTTTTGAACTGAAATTTAAACCAAATTTTACATCAAAACTATTTTTTATATTCAAATTGTTAAACAGTTTTGTATTTTTTTTCAATCAATTGTGAATTGAATTCAATTTTTAAAACAACTTTTGAAACAAAAAATAAATTTATTTCTCAATTATTTACAAAAGATTTAATGATTTTATTGACAAAAAGGTTTTGAAATATTTGTTTTTAATTAATTAAAACTTTTAAATAAATTATTGAATTGTTTTAAGAATTAGTTATAATTTAAGGGTGCTTTTTGGTGCTCATGTTGAATTGAGCGGGCTTAAATAAGTATTCCCTGAAAAAAGATGAATTC
>JAQGAT010001203.1:0-16641 GCA_034687845.1 Pantelozetes paolii
CTGCGGTGAGGTTTACGTCCACACTTGTCCTGTACACAGGTGTTGTGTATAGGTGTGTACTAATTGTGTGTTCCCGACGGTGTCTAGTGTCCAGTGAACCCATCCTTACTACTTAAATTCTATAATAAATGTTTATTGAAATACCCCTTAAATTAAAATACCCCTTGAATTCAATTAAATATTAATTCCAAACAATAATAATGTTTTGAGACATCAAACCATTTATATTAACAATTGTTAATAAATTGATGTTTGAATTGAATGAATAATCATTTGTTTGTTTGCCATTAATTAAAACACTTTTTGGTTCTCTTTTGACACCAAATATCATAACTTTAGATAATTTCTGATTATTTATATCAAACCCAAAGACCTTTGGATTTGAAGTCAATGTATTCTAAAAATAAAATAATCAAAAGTTATTTCATTTTCATTTCAAAACATTATTTTAATTACATTTTGAGCCATGAATTCAAACCAATCGTAACGTCTGAGCAACAGATTATCTAAACCGTCGCCTGAATCCCAAAAGAGTGAACCTTTAGCTCTGGAATATTGATCCAGGCCAACTATAAGCTCAAAATCCTTGTCCCTGGTCTTTGTTGTTGTAATTTCTGGTCTTTGTTTTACTAATATATATCCAGAGCGCAGCAAAACATTGATAGCAGTGAGAGGGCTGTCAAGTCTGAAGTACTGTCCGTTGCTATCATATGAAGTATAGTTGTTTAGGTCATACCAAAGGCCGGGCGGTAGGTATGCATTGGTCTAAAAATATTGATTCATTAATAAAATGATTGATTAATTAAAAACAATCCTTACATAAGTCATATTTGGATAAAGAGTGGGCACAACCATCACTGCTGGTCCCCACAAGAATTGAGTCTCAATCTCATAAGACCCGGAGTCGTTAAAAAACTCAAAAAATAGGGGCCGAACAACAGTTTCGCCGGTTATATGTGCTCTATAGAAAAGGGTGTATAAGTAAGGAAGGAGTGAATAACGCATTTCCAATGCATTCTTAGCGCTGGCGGTCACTATAGGACCCAAAGCCACCGGATCCTGATCTGTGCAGTCGTCAGAGTTGTGATTCCGACTAAACGGATAAAAGGCACCCAATGATGACCAACGGGCGCACAATTCCACTGTTGTGTTGCCATTAAATCCTCAAGTTTTAACAAATAAGGGGTAAAAAGGGGTAAAACAACTAAATTTTTAAAATAAATGCATTATTACCACAAATATCTGCGCCAACGAAGGGAATGGCAAACAAATTGAAATTAAGTATTGCTATGAAATGGGATTTAATTTGAGTTTAGTTTAAATATAAACTGAAATTAATTATAATTACAGGCAATAGTCCAACGCATGGACTGCCAGTCGGCAACGATATCCCCGTCCCAATGACCCGCATATTTTCCATGGCCTACAAAACTAGATCTCGATATAATGACCGGACGTTTTTGAGTGACAGTGCGAAGAGCTCTGAAACAGAGTTAACAATTGATATGATATTATTTTTTTTTGTTTTTATTATAATTGAATTGAAATTAAGGGGTATTTGAGTAATAACTCACACATTAGTGGCAATCGCTTCACTAAAACCAAACAAATTGTGTAAATCGTAGTGAAGACCAGCAAAATGTATGGCATTCATACACATAGTCTTTGTGCGCAACGGCTCATCATTAGCACCGGGAGTATACTGTGGGTTCTCCAGACTGTTAAGTGGACAGCCATTGACTGAGCCGTCCAGGAAATTAGATGGCTCATTCATATCTATCCAGGCGCCGTCAAACGCAATCATATCGTGATATTCACTAAACATTTGCGTCCAATATACTACTGCTTTAGGATCTGTAAAGTCAGGCCAAACCGTTGAGTGACTATTCCATACCTTTCCTTCAAAATCATAATAAAATATATTTAATATTTAAAAATCAAATTACTATTAGTTTTACCGATAAATGGTTTTCCGGAAGAGTTCTTCACAAATATATTCAAATGCATTCCCACATCAAAAGGGGGATAAGTGCCGGGCTTTTCAGACTCAGATATACCAGGGTCAAACATTGGGATATATTTCATTCCAACTTCATGTAAATAATTAACAAATTTAGGCAATTCTGCGAAATTCTTGTCATCGTATGTAAAATCATTTCTGGTTTTCATAGCATCAATGTCATTCCACTAATAAGGGTTATAACGTTAATTCAATTATTGTATTTCAAATTGAGTGCACATTACCTGAACGTCATAAGGAATGCCAGCACTTCGGGTGCGATTGAAAACAGTGATCATATTTTCTAAGGAATTGTAGCCAAACCTACATAAATGAAAACCCAGTGCCCAATAAGGAGGCAAAGATGGAAACCCAATTAAGAGGGTGTACTGAAAGGTGAAATGAAAATCAGTTAAAATGATTGCAAAATTTTAACAAAATATGATCACCTGTTGAATGACATCCATTGGTTTTGGACCCAAAAACATATAAAAATCAAGTATTCCTCCGATTGTACGCCAAGTGATGGCAGGCTTTGGTTGTAATACCACATCCATTGCATTACTGTTGAACAGAAGAACTCCATTACTGTTGCCATTGATGTCTTCAACGGACAAATAGAAAGGGTGTGAACCGTAAAGATTGATATTTTCTAAGGGGTATTGATCTCTATTAAAAAGGGTATATCTTTTCCATTGCTTTGCAGACTTTCGGAACCCATCCTTATGTTCACCTTATTATGCAAAAGGGGGCAAAAGGGGGCAAAACAGGGAATTAATTGATTTCACTATCATTTGAGTAATGAATTACATACCGATCCCATAGACATAATCTGACGGCAAATCAGATGACAATTGTAGGAATTGATCGGAAAATACCAGTCGTTTGAGATCTGCTTTGAATACCGGCGCAGATGTTCGTTGTCTCACAACCATTAGTATACCATTGGATGTGATCTTTACTTTGAATAATGATTTATCAATAGTTTTTTGAGGCACAACATTGAGCACAGGTATCGGCACTTCGTAGCGCCTTTGGTTTGGGTCATAAAATTTAAGTCTAAATGAAATCCAAACAAAATTATAAATTCATAACAAAATAAATGATCGTTTATAAGGTATGGTATGTTTGCATACCTGAGCGAATTCTCATTGATTTCAATCACTTCTAGTATAACAGTTTGAGAATCCTTTAGAAACCCTGAAGATTGGGTTCGGTTTAGTGTAACGACAGTCCGGTATAGATATGTCTCAATAGAGTGCACTTCATATCCGACATAATCGGTGCCGAAGTAACAAAACGGCACATCCAGTGGTGGTTTACCAACAGTTCTGTTAGCTGTTTGGCCCACAGGCCTGTCTGTCCAACAACAACCCCTTCTTAGGCACTCATCCTTATTGATTGGGTCGTCAGGATTGCAATCAAACCTTTCATTTGGTTCAATATTTTGACATTGAGGTCGGGCACTGGTATGTCGATCGGATTGTGGGTTATTATTATAATTAAAGATAAGATCACTTGAATTATCACTAATTTCTGGTTCAATGATTAGTACAGAAGAAGAATAAGCACTAAATCTAATCAAAACTAGAGTTGAGATCCCAATAAACACAATCAATAGTAATAACAGCACTGAAGAGGTAACAAACGTCCGGTTCTTCTGCTGTTCACCACTGGGCTGTAAGATACGAATATCTTCACGACTGAACAGTTCAATAGTGTCGGTGTCTATCAAATCATTTGAACGCACTTTCAGTGAATTAAACATCACTTTCAGTCAATTGATTATCAATTCCTAAAAAAACAATCAAAACATAAATCTATTTATAAATTGATTATTCATTAAACAAGACATTAATATTAAAATTGAAATCAAGACATGATTTTCAAATTAACTTCAATTTCTGAATGAAATATAATTAATAATGGATTCAAATGATGAATAAAAAGATAAACATTTTCTTCACTTCCGGTCTTCAAATGTATTGCAAAGATATTATAAAAAACATTTCATTTTTATTAATTTTTTTTATACAAACTATTTACCAATTTTTATCGCATTTTTATTTATACTTGAAAACTGGTTCTCAGAAAAAGTGATAAAAATAAAAATTAATCCAATTTTCACATCAATTTATAAATTAAAAAACAAATAAATTTAAATTCAGTTTTAATGAAATCATTAGTGAATTCTTGAAAACATTTATTTTTATTTAAATATTTCATCAAATGATTAAATGTTGAAAAATTATATAAAAAAGTAATTAATTGATTGAAAAATAAATAAAAGACTTCTCATTAAGACATCAATTAAATAATAAAAATACAAAAATCTCATCAAAACTTACATTAAAAGTAGATTTTTGACACTAAATGTCTGTTCATTTCAATTCAGTTATGCTTTGGTTCAATGAATGCCAATAATTAAATATTCACTAAAAGTAGGCGTAAATTATATTTAATAATAATATTGATATCAATATTCAGATAATTGTGTTTATTATTGAACCCATTCCCTGATATACAGTGTTTGTATTGATATTAAATTGGAAATAAAATAATGTTTTGGAAATACTAAACAAGTAATGTTAAACAAAACATTTGATTGATTACTAAATGCAAAATAAATCACAAGTTTTAAAGTTTATTAAGATTTTGTTGAATTGTTGTAATTATTAATCAATGAATTGCTAAACAAATGAACTTTTAATTAAAATAATTATTCAATAAATTAAAATTATTTTCAAAATGATATTTAGAAACAAATTCTATCGAAATTAAAATATTATAATACTGTACAACCCTGGGTCTAAAAACATGTACAAGGTACATTTATTTAATAAATAAATGAATATAAACCAAAATATTAAAACTCAAAACAATTCATAAATATTTCAAACAATAAATTTAAAACACATTTAATTGAAACTAATTTTAAGTAAAATTGCAATCAAAGGAAAATTGATTTAATTATCAAAACTGATTCGCAATTAAAGTCAAACCTGTATTCAAACTAATGATTTTTGCTTAAAGTGATTAAAAACCAAAAATCAATTCATTGGTAACTTATATCACATTTAATATGAGAAAGACTTCAAAAACTAATTTAACCTCTGAAAGCAACCAAAAGTACCTTTCACACATAAATGTATATAAAAATGAAATAAATATCTTAGGGGTTGGGGTTGTTGATCAGCTATGTATACATTATCTTATTAAAGAGGGATAGCAGTACTTCTTGTCAGAGGTTAGACTTCATTTCCACTTACAATTTGCAAAGGAGTCGGACAATCAGTTTATGGTCCTTAACCTTACTATCAATTGAATGTGTGAGTGAATACATCAAGAGTGAAATCAGGGGTAAATTGACTCTATTTTTGTTATATTCATATAAAAAGTTTGAGTTTTATTAGATTTTTATTCTTTGAAATAATTAGACAAAAGATTTTTTGTACAAAAAATGATAACAAAATTGTTATTATTATTATTCACTTCAAAAATCATTGAAAGTTGATTTCAAAAAAAACTATTTTACTGTAAAAATGAAACAATAATTTAACATAAAATCAAATCATTTTGAGTTTAAAAAAACAACTTTAACTGAACCAAACAAAAACTGAGTAACACATTTCAAATATATTCACCATGCACATTATACAACACAATACAGCATATGAATACATTGTATGCAATTTTATCACAAAATAAAGAGAAAGTTATTGCAGTTATTGAAGAGAAAGTATAAAAATTATAAAACCTTTTGAAAAGAAAAACTTATTTTAACAACAATTCGACAAAACATTTGTGAATTATATTTGTGTATAAGAAAAGTGAATAAAAAGAAATCTGTTTTCAAAGTCAATGTCTTCACTCAAACACTCAAACAATCAATTTTATGAGTTTTGCCCCTAAATAGAGACGAAATCCCATTCAATAGACTTAAATTTATCCATAAAAAAGTTTATGTACTTTCTTTGTCTCTCTCTCTCTCTCTCTCTCTCTCTCTCTCTCTCTCTCCCTCTCCTCCATCTCTAAAATTTCTTATATAATCTTATGTTGTATTTCAATATCAAGTACAGTATGTTTCCAATGCTTAAGAGAAAACATTGAAACAAATACAAAACACAACTTAAATAACAAACAATGAAAATGAAAAACTCTATAAAAATGTAAATATTAACATTAAAAAACTTAATGTTTTGTATAAAAGACCAAGGTCGTTTAAAGGCACTAACAATGTTCTTCAATTTGTCTGAAAATTAGATCCTCCCATGATTTTGAATAAATTAATCTTTCAAAGTTAGGCAAAGAGTTAATTATGTGAACTCCAAGAAAGCCTATTCCTCTGTACTATAATATCTGTAGTGATACAGTAAAATCTGATATTTTGAACCCTGGGCATCCATAACAAATCTCATATACATTTTTATGAAAATCTCATTTATTATTTGCTATTATGTAATAAAATTGGAAATAAATATTTATTGAAATAAAAAAATTGTATTTTATTGATAAAGTATTGATTGAATGCAATGTCAAACGACTTTTTCAATCAAAACAATAAATAAATTGAATTTTTTATTCTTATTCTGAGATAAACTTGTGATCAAAGAATAAATTGAAAATAAATTGAGAAAAAGCCCTTAAATTGCATCAAATTATTGCACAATTCTTTCATCGCATAAGAACTTTGACACTCATTGCGTGAGTTTAAGAGTTGTTATCATTGTATTCAATAATATTAAAAATTATATACAAAGAGATGAAAACATATTTTTATAAACTCAAAGAATGAGATATTTTTGTATACATTTTGTATAACATCTAAAAATGTATATAAAATTAAATTTCTTCAAAAGATTTATAATTTGCACGAAATTTGATGAAATATTATTAAATTTAATAAAAATAAATATCAAAAGAAATATTTATTTCAAATGTTCTCAGAGTTTGAGTGAAATTAAGGAATAAAAGGAGAAAAGAATAATAAATTCTTGAAAGTCTTGAATTAAACTCAAATTCATATGAAATGAAAATTAACAAAACAAAGTCCACAACATTCAGGGTATTTCAAGGGGCGAAGTCAAAGATCTAACAGCTCAACTGAAATCACTATTATTTTACAATAACCAAACCCTTACTCTGCAAACTTACAATGAGTTACCTCTCATCTCCTATAATATCTATCTTTGAATTATTGTGTTATTTAAGTTCTAAAGGGGTTATGAATTGAAGTGAATATAAGTTTGTAAATGAAATGAACTCTCGATTCGTGTAATAAAAAATTATATTACAATTGATTGGAAAAAACGGAAAGAAAATAAGAAATAAGTTTTTATTTTCAAAATAACTTGTGTTTAACTTAACTTTGGATTATATCTCGTGTGAGAAATGCTTACAACTAATGATATGTTTTGATATGTTTTGAGAGTAAAAACTATTTATTTCTTATTCTTTTGAGATCCGATTCAATAAAAAAAAGTTTCACACTTTGAGAGAAATATTTTCAAACGTTTTTGATTCAAGAAGTTTTCAATTCAAACAACAATTGAAGTTTGAATTTGATGTCTATTTTTCACATTTACTCATCAAAATTCAATGAATAAACTTTTGAACATAGAGTACAGGGTATAACTGTATAGTAGATTTACCAATTCAATTAAACAATCTAGATCAAATCAAATACCAAAATTCTATTCTCAAATATCCGGATTTATTTAATGATAAATATTTTGAAATCTTAAAATCTATTGAAAAACATTTTCAGTTTTTATGAAATGCCGAAATTAAGGACTAGTAGTCATTGTTATTGTATACAAGAAATCAATGAAATCATAAGAAAACTAATAATAAGTAAATTATTTGAAATAAAATTAATATTTATTTCAATAAAGAATTGAAAGAATAATATAAGGGGTATTAAACTGATATATACAGCATATCAGGGATATTGTAAATAATAGACAAAAACTCTATTTACAAAATAATATTAGATTGTAAGGGATTTCATACGAGTATAGACTCTATACTATAGACTCTATAGTATAGAGTATACTATCATATAATTATATTTTCATTTTTCAATTACACATTGTATTGAACTAATTGTGTAATGAAATTGATATTTTTCAATCTTTTAAATAGCAAATAATAGGTAAACTGGGATTATCAAGGTAAAATATATCAGAAGATTATGTATAACATTGTCTGTGATATTATGTCTAAAATATAAAATTAATAATATTTTTATTTACGACAGGAAGTGGTTTAGAAAAATTCAAAGTATGTACAATTGAAGGACAAAATAATAACTGTGGAGGAAATGTTCATTTTTACCCCTTGGCTGTTAGGGCTGAGGGCTGTTAGGCAATGATCAAAGTTTTTGGAAAAACATTAGATAATATGCAAAACCGGTTCACTTGAATACGAATGAAAGAAAACGCGAACTAAATATGAACTCAAAAAATATAAACATATTTTTACTAAACATAACATAACTATGAAATGCTATCTCAAACTACTTGTGCTGTCAGTCTGTCCTGTCATTCGCTCGGCTTAATTGCCGCAACCAATTGGTGAGGCTATATAGTCCAGAGTCGCGAATCGGATCGACAACAGAAGGAAAACTTTCATAAAATTCAAACTATATAAATGACCAAGATGATATTCAACAGTATAAGGTTAACCAATAGTTAATATCAAATTTAAACATGGCAAAACATAAATACAAAATATTAGTATAATGTTTTGAAATAATACTTCAAATAAGGGGGGATTTTATAATAAGTGTATTATAGGACACACATTGTCAGTGAAGTTCCTACCGCTTGACTATCAGACTATCAAACTATCAAATGCTGAAAAAGTAGTCATAAAATAACAACCACTTTGTGTGTGCGCCTAAAGAACAACTTTTTTTTATTTACCTGAACTGTCGGTGCTCTTCAGTCTTCACTCTCACATCAGTAGTCAGACAGAGAGAACAAGACTTACTGTGTGTTCACAAAGTGCTACAAATATCTGTAAAACAAATATACATTTTTTAAAACCATTTTATTGAAGAAGAAATCGGAAAAAATATTTTCATAAAAATGTGAAAACTTATAACAAATTTAGTGTAAAATTCAATATTTATTTATTATTTTGTTGTAATAATTGTGTATTTATTTCAATATTATAATCAAATTTGAAATAAATTTTCATAAATTCTGTTTAAACTTAAAATGTTTTCAAAAGGACTAAAGTTTAAATAAAAAAAAATATGATTTCAAAAGTTAAGTAATCTTTAAAATAATTTAAAGATTTATGTTTATATCAAATGATTTTTTGAAATATATATAATGCAAGCAATTGTGTGAAAACGTGTGAGAATTGATGAACAGTTACTTAAATAACTTAATTCTTGACTTTAAAAACCAAAAGTTTATTAACATTTTATATGAATTAGGGTTTCAACAAATGATACATAAATTAAATCCAAAGAATTCATCACAACGTCCGGTGTTTTTATATGTTATGTAAAGGTCTACCATTCCTTCAACACCTTTGCATAATATAATTACAATAAGACTGAAACAAGTGTTTAGTGACTCAGAACAGACAATCACTACTTTTGAAAGTCGACTAAAACAACAACAAAAGGAGTTTTTGCTATCATTTAAGCGAAACATTCATTACTTTTATCGACAAAATAAAAAAGTTGTGAAAATTCTTCACAAAATTTATTTAACAATGAATTTAATTACAAGTCTTAAAGAAAAGAAACAAATGATTGGAGGAATGATAGGCTTTCGGATGAGAACCAGTAGTATTGACCACAGTATGACAAACCTTACCTACCGTTCCACACATTCAATGCTGTTTTGGCTAATTGTCATTATCGTACTCAGCAATTGTGATAAAACAATATTAGGTAAGTCTATTAAGAGGTCAATAGTTAGGCAAAAAATACCTGTGCTATCATACCATCTCTATCTCAATAAACACAATACCCCTTAGATATGAAAAGTCAATGTAATGTCAAAACACTTTCTCTGATTCGCATTCAGTCTCTAATTATTCTCACTTTAGATAAAAGTTTTCAAAACAAAAGTCAAACAAAGAATTTTAAATATAATATCAATTTAAACAAAAAGTTTGTGTTTGGAATAAACAAACTATATTTCACACCCTTTCCATTAAACCTGAATTGACCTGTGCCATATTATACAATATTATACCGTATAATACTGTATATAATAATTATATCTTTGTTTATATTTTTCTTTCAATTAAACATTGTATCAAAACTTCAGTTATGATTGAGAAGTAGTTTTCAATACAATTTCATATTTGAAATCATATTTAATAAAACATAAACTACTGTTTAATAATACTCTGCAAACACTATTATGTAATATAAGAAAAATGATCATAATCATATTATACTTGTAGTATGTGATCACAAATAATAAATACTGAAATTTTTTCCAATTCCTGGTTATTGCAGTAAAAGGAGAGTTTATCCATACCTTGATATTCACTACACATTAACATAAATTACAAATTAAATCAATGATAAGAATGAGTTCAAAATGTTTTGCATATAATTTCGACTAAAAGAGTAAGAGATTTGATAAATAATATATGAATTCATTAAATGATTACAAAATATTCATTAAATAAGTTAAAGATTATTCAGTACTGTATTCATTCAATAACAAAATACTGTACTAACTTCAGGGTCAGTTCCGTATTAATAGTCTAATTGTGATAAAAAAAATAATTCATCCCTGAAGTTCAGGGATAATTGAATAAATCACGAACTAATTAATTGCAAATATTTAAATTTCCTTGTTAACTAAGTTTAAGTAGTTTTCAAATAGAAAAAAACTGAAAGCACTGTATGTTTAGTAAACATTGCATTATGTGAGCAACACTTCACTTCAATATCTGATTAAATAAACAATTTAATTTTAGTTTATTGAACGCACCAGCGTTTAATACAGACAGTAATTTTATAATTTGATTCTGAACATAAATATTCATAATCAATATGATAAATTAGCCATTTAAACTGGATTCCTTATCAATATACAAGCACATAGTGTACATACCTGTGCAACCTTCAGGCTATCAGAGCAAAGATATTCACTCTTCAATTAACTCTTAAAGTTTTAAACTTCCAAACGATTGCATACTTTTGAACCGATAAACGAAAGAGAGTTCACCTGAAGATAGGATTCAATAGTTTATACTGGAATATAAAATGAACTGTACCAAGGACCTTTCCAAAGTGATAGTTATGAAAAATGCCTCAAAAGTTTTGAGTCAAAACTATATTTCTCTATTTGCACTCAAAAATCAAATGACAATAAATATAAACACAATATTTCTTAAAACTAATAAAATTATTGTTTTGAACAACATTTATGATAAGTTATTGATAACAACACTTCAATTGATTAATATTTTTATCAAATTTTAAGTTCAATAGTCTTCTCAACAGAGAATTTGTTCCGCAAAAGGAAATAATAATTTTTAATTAATTAATCAATTAATCATTACTTTTGGTTAAAAATAAACAAAATATTAATCAAATATTTATTCATTAGTTTTGATTTAACTTTTGTTTCATTCATAAAATTAACGTGAATTTATGCAATAAATATTATAATCATTTGTGATAATCACTGATTATTAATGAATTAGTTATCAAAGGAATAGCGCAGGTATTAAAGGTGTGAACACAAACCCAAACCAATGAATCGATAATTAATTAATTTAAAACTTATTTTTTAAATATAAAAACAAAAATCAATTCATTTGTATTTATAACCAATATTTGAGGCAATAATAACTTTATGTAAGAAAAACTCATAAATTATGGAAAAACTGTGAATTAAATGCAAATAATTAGTCATTAAATGAGAAAACATAACAAAATATCAATTCATTTAAACTTAAACCAAAATAAGTACCAAATCATTGACTTCTGAAACCTTATTAAGGGTTGATATTAATATTGAATATTGAATTACCCCTTAAACAGCTCAGTGTCCAATTGGCACAACCATGTCATTTGAGAAGATATCATCGGTAACAGTGAGAGGAGTACCGCTTTACCCCTTATTCAGTGGACCGGCGGAAACACCGGTGACCGCTGAGTGTAACAACCGATGTAGGGCTGGACCCAAGTGTAGGGCATTTCTGATAAACTATGACAAACACTTGTGTACGGGAATGGATTACGACAGCCTAAATAGAGGCGCATCCATTGTGTCCACTCAGGACAGGACCAGCTATTTTGAGAAGATATGTCTGTCCGCCACACCCTGTGAGAAGGCCTGGACTTTTGAAAGAGTTATGGGAAGGGAATTGGGAGGCTTTGATGATAAAACTCTTAATGGAGTGGCCAGTCGTCTCCGGTGTCAGGAATTATGTCTAAAGGAACGGTCATTTGTCTGCAGGTCTGGTAAGTAGTGTTTGAATAATCAGTTTTGGATTAAATTAATTCATTTCAACCCTTCTTAAGGTGAATACGATTACGCACTACAACAGTGCAGACTGTCCTCAGAGGACAGGCGGTCACAACCGACTGCCTATAGAGTGTCGGCGGCGACGGTAGACTACTTTGAGAATGAATGCGCAGCACTGGCTGTGGGTCCACCCGGTTGTGACTTTGAGAAACATGAAAACTCAGACATTAAACGTCCAGATCTGGTGCGCACAGCCTTCTCTATAGACCAGTGCAGAAGTCTATGTGATGCTACCCGTGCTTTCGTCTGCCGGTCCTTCACTTATGGCCAAAAGTCGGCCCAATGTTGGCTTAGCAGTGATGATGCGCTGGCAGTTGGAGGTGTGAGAGCACTAGACCCTCATCCCGGAGCTGTTTACTACCAGCGGTCCCACTGTCTCGACTGTAAGTCTTAAAATACCCCTTATTTTTGAACTGATAGCACAATAATAGTGTTTTTAAATTCTCAAAACTCAGAAAATATTTGAAATGAAAAGTAAAGATAAAAATAAACTGAAAATTAAATAATTATTTCAAACCCTTAGAGAACTTGAACTCAAAAACTGAAAAAACTTGAAAAACTATTTCTAAAAATAAAAAGTTAATCAAATTTTATCTCTAATTCACAGCAAAACATAAAACAAACAAAATTTACTCACATTTTATATAACTGTTGGGAAAAAAGGTAACAAAAAATATAATAAGATTTGAAACAAAAAAAGTGCAGAAAAAAGCAAAATATTTAATACTATTTCACAACAAATGAAAAATAAAAAGTTTTTAAATTTATTAAAAGAGAAATAAGTTATCAAAAGGTGGTCTGAATTTGATTTCAATATATACTGTTATAGAGAGCACTCAACAGTGTTTTTAAAGTGAAATAACTTTTAAATGTTTTAAAACTTAAGGGGTTTTACGATATTTTGATTGAAATTCAAATACATTTGAAAAATTCAATTAAATTTCAAATTTATTTTCAATTTCAGTGCAATTATTCTGTAATCACGACTCAATGACTGTCTCTCTTAATACTGCCGACCCTTTCAATGGCAAACTATATGCAAAGGAAGAGCCAATGGGCTGTGAGACTACAGGCCGATCAACAACAAACACATTGCTAACTATGCCGTTCGGTTCCCGCTCTGAATGCGGTGTTCGTGAAGATGTAAGTGCTTTGAAACTAACTTTAAAATACAATTGAAATAAACAAAAACATTCATACATTCTTTAACAACCACAGCATCCCTGTGCCGATACAACAGACATTGACTTTCATTACAATCTAATTGAAAAACATATTTCTTTTCAATAATACACACAATAATGACTGAAAACAATTTGAAACATGCATTCAGTCTATAATGTTATGAATGTTATGTAAAATGAATTGATTTTTAATTACAAATCCATTCTTTAAATACAATTTCCAAACGATATCTCAATTTAAATGATAAATAATTTACACAAAGACTCATATAATTGATAAAAAAAATTATTAATTTTCAAACGCATAGAACGGAAAGTATTCTTCACTCGTTGTTATACAACATCACCCCTTAATTCAGCGTAAAGGGGATCGAATGGTTCAATTGACCTGTCATTTCGAGACTACAAACAAGACTATAACTAACTCTTATAGTGTTGTTGTTGAGTAAGTATTTGTCAATTTTTCTATCCTTTACACAAAACCCAGAGTGCATTCAAGGTCATTCAGATTAGAAAGTTACGAAGATGTCTTCATTCATTACATTTTCAAATCGGACCCCTGAATCAGGGGTACTATTATCAAAAAAAGAATAGATATTTTGATAGCAATTAATAAATTTGAGAAAACCTTTTATAAGTTTCTCAATATTTTGTTTGAATTTTATTACACATTTGAAGTGAGAAATTTTCTTGAATATATTTTTAACACTAGTTTTTCACTGTTTTTTATATTCACTCATGAATGCCTAAAAAGGTATTAAAAAAATTAAAGTTTATTTAAAACTAAACGTAAAACAAAAGTCAAAACAATTATTTAAAGCAATAGTTTATTAAAATAAATAGTTTTATATAAGCTGTGAATGCATTCAATGCTTGAGAGAAGAGTCAACATTGATATACATTTACAACAAACGGAAGAATGTATTGAAAATTAAACATAAATTTCAATAAACTTTAAAATGTTTTGATGTTTTCTCAACTGTTAAGACAAATAACATTGAAATTAAATATTAGGGGTTTTAATGGCAATAATTATATACACATTGAATATGAATTCAGAGCTAAAAATGTAATAAAAACGCAATAAATTATTTAACATCAAAATAATATTCGCCCCTTAAGGGGGATAACTTATAATTTTGTAACATTTCATAAGTAATAAAGAAAATAATCGATAAAATAATACAAACATTGAGTGAATAAATGAAATCAAATAATAATAAGATTTATTTTATTACTTAAGATATGAATGAAATTGTCGTCTATTTAATGAATAATTAATAATACCTTTTGGAGACAATTAGTCACGCAATTGAGGGAAAGGTATTAAAAAAAAGTTTAAACAAGTTTTAAAATTTTCTACAAATAATTTCAAAGCCTATTGAATGTGAAAACACTTAACGGTTTGGATATTTTGAGTAAAATTGATAAAACAGTTAAATATTTGTTTCAATTATAAAAGAAATTCAAAACCACTTTAACTGAAATCTCTTAATAGCAGTCCAGCGGTGGCCGAAACGGCAATAGTGAACGCAACGGCGCCCTCACCTAACATAAGACTGCGTATAACTGACTCACAGGGACTGGACATAACAGGTGCCCGACTGGGGGATGAACTTTACCTGCGCATAGAGCTGGATGACGACTCGGTGTTTGGTATATTTGCCCGGGACCTATTCGCCAAATCTGGCAAAACTGATGAAACCATTGTTTTAATTGATTCCGACGGCTGTCCGGCCGACACAAACATATTCCCTGCCCTACAGAGAGTGCCAAACAGTAAGGCACTGGTGGGTAGATTCGATGCCTTTAAGTTTGCTGACGATGTTGTGGTCAGGTTTCAAGTGAACGTCCAGTTCTGTCTACAGGACTGTCTACCAACTGATTGTGATAATAATACAAGTTATCCCAGTGTTAGCAGCACTGGTAGTTCAGATACCAGTGCTTTGGGCAGTCATACAAATAGTAAATCTTATGGTCGCCGCAGGAGAAGAGAAGTCAGTCAAACGGAACAGACGTCTACTGAAGACAATAATAATAAAAGTGGCGATAATCACACCCTGAGAACCACTACATCCCCGACCGCTGTATTATTGCCTGACTATCCGTTGCAAAGAGAGATCATAGTCGAGGGTATATCCTCTGCAGCCAAGAGCTCTTCACGTCAGCCATCAATTACATCACTCAATGGTTAGTATATATCATTGAAAACCCCCTTAAAAGCCATAAAATATATGAAAACCAATACTTATATGACATTTATATTCAAATGAAATTCAATTGTTTTAAAATATAAATCTTATTTTCTTAACACAATTCAGTCAAAGGGGGATAAATAGCATTAAAAATAGGGGCAAATATGAAGAATTAAAAAAAAACATCAAAAAATATAGACACAAAACACTGATATATAAAATGCATTCTCAATATTGAAGTAATAAAAAAGACATCAAATAAATATAAATTATAACTTATTTTAACGATTTATTTGATGTTCAGGGCCTTTTAGTTCAAAGCTTATATTTGATGCATATTGAAACAACCCCTAAATACCCCTGAATGTGAGACAAAGGCCAAAAATATAAAAATCTCATCTGTTATTCAAAGTAACAAAAAATATTGAAAGAAATAAAAAGTATTTTCAATACAAAACCATTGAATCATTGAATCGACAGAATTTGAATTCAAACCCTAAAGAAAAGTTTAGATAATAATAGGGTTTTGTTGAGTCTATAGATTCCGATACAGACTATAGTTATCCCCCTTTTAGTTGATATAGTGTTCAAAAAGCTATAACTTTCTAAACAAAACTATTTTTGTATATAATTTTCATTCTTATCGTCAAATCTTTTACAATGGATATAAAAATAAGGCAAAAAAAGTCTTTAATTTTTTTTATTTGAGAGAGAGAGAGAGAGAGAGAGAGAGAGAGAGAGAGAGA
>JAQGAT010001204.1:0-16625 GCA_034687845.1 Pantelozetes paolii
TAAAATCAATGAAAAGTTGTTTTTATATATAAATACCTAATAATGAAGACATTCTGTTGTTTTCACAAACGATTAGATATTTATTATATCATATTATTATCTCTTTTATAGAATACAGAGAAGTTTGTTGAAAATAAATTGATTGCATTTAAAGTACTTGAATTGTGTGAACAAATAATCTAATTTAAAATCTTAAAAATTATTTCACCTATTATACTTATGTTATTATAAAAATGACATTGATACATTTACTATTTCGTAATGATAAATGATGATTCCAATATTCTAATCAAGTATAATTCTTTTATTATTTAAGATTAATTTCATTAAAGAAAGGATGAATTATTAATAATATTTAATATTATCATAATATTTAAGTGAATTTATAACGGTATCAATAATAGATAGTTCTTCTATCCGGGTCATATTCCAGATGTTTTCATTGAATGGTGGAAGTTTATACTTATGTTAAACTAACCACACTTTTTGAAATTTAATTTCAAAGTCCAAACATTTCATACAATGGCTCCGACATTGTCTAAGTTTACTCATGAGTTAGGATTGTATGAAATTACTGAACAGAAAATGATCATCAAATGTGGTGTTTGTTTGTTAGCGATGAGTCATCCGATGACAGACCAATATTTGACCAATTTTTTCATTCAAACTTGTTTTTCAGTCAAAATAGTAGACACACGACTTCTACGTGTTTTGAGAATGTGTTCCTGCTCATAATGGCCCGGTAGGTGATTGTCCGTTTAATACTATAGCGGCGCTCAGATTTGAATAGTTAGAGGTTTTTGTGAATAAGGGGTAAGAAATCCCATTTGATATGAGTTTACAGTAAATCAATTCAATTAATAGTCTTTAGTCATATATTGAATAAATATTTAATGAAATATTGAATTAAAATTATATTTAAAATAATTAATGAATAAAATTGTAATAAATATATAAAACAGTTATAAATATAATATAAAACTAATGATATATTTGCCGTCAATTCGGGGGAATAAACGCCGGGTTTATCACACCATTGTCTTCACCGATATCTATGTGTTCAATGCTGTTTACGTATATATCATCGATACTCTTGGTGTGGACGGGTGTGTCATAAACGAGCGCACAATTCTCGTCTGCATTCCTTCGCCAACGCTTTGTTGGTCTTAGACTTGATTTCAGATTTTGCATTACATTCCCAGACGTGAAGATATATATGATGTGATGGATAACACCAAAAGGTATGGCAGATATGGTCACAAAAACCATTGACCAGCCAATCCATTGAGCCCAACCAGGGTAAGTGTAATTCCCATATTTGATGACTTCGTTGTCAAACATCAGTCCATAAACGTCTTTAAAGAGAATAATTGCGATCACTATTGGGGACAAAGTGCTGATCATAACCACTATATGCGAGCGCACCAGAAGTGATGGCTTCCAACCCGTCATCTGCTTAATGTCGGCGAAGAAGTTTGAAATTCCTGAAAGAATTGCCAGAATTTTATACAGAATTCATGTTTTCATCCCTTTTTTGGTCATAAAATATATTCTAACCGTAAATATAGGTCACAATAAATATCTCAAGTATTCCCACAATAAGACAGGGAATGCCTGCCGCGTAGGTGTCCATCAAATTCAATATATAGACGCCGGCGTTCGTACACAGAGGTAGACCAGCGATGAACCAGAAGAGACCAGCAATTGTCACGACCACTGGTTTATTGAGTTTACGCTTTGAATTCCTCTGCAATTGAAAGCATTTGTAGTGTTTTAATAGATAATCAAATTTCTTACCAAAAGGTCAAAGATATAAGTGATAACCGTCTCAACCATTGCGAACTGGGAGTCAATGCCCAATAGGAAAAGCATTGAGAAGAACATCATTGACCACACTATTGATAGAGGCATTTGGGACAGACCTTCAGGTATGACAATGAATGCCAACCCTTTGATTGAATAGATTTAAGAATTTTCACTACTATTCAAATGCATTGAATTTGAATACCTGTTCCGCTTTGGACTATTTCATCGATAGGTTTGTTGAGAGTGTGGGCCATATATCCAATCATTGTGAACACTACTGCACCACAAAAAATTGAAGTCAAAAAGTCTCCCATTCCTACAAGTAATGAGTGTTTGATCTAAAGATTGAATCAATGATTGAATTGAAATCTATTTTTAGCTATATTTCTATCAATACTAACGACCGGATCGTTGAAGCGGTTATACGAGGCATAGGTTATCATTCCTCCGCCCCCTTAAGCAACACATAATTCAATCTCAAGTGAAACTTATTTCAATAAAATCTCAATACAAACCGATTCCAAAGCTATAGAACACCTGAACGGCTGCGTCCCTCCAAACACCCGGTTCCTTAACCTTTTCCCAGTCCGGGGTCACATAATAACGCAATCCTTAAACAAAACAATTATTTGAAAATTGATTAAACAAATTAAAGCCACAAACCATCGATAGCCCCGTCCAATGTTAGGCCCCTTATAAACAGAATGGTCAGGATCACATATGGAAAGGTTGCCGTAAAGTAAACCACTTTTCCTGAAATACAGACAAATGTTTAAAACAAAAATGCTTTCAAATAATCTTCACCTGAAGACTGAATTCCTTTAATAAGTGAGGCCACGACTATAACCCAGGACACAAACAATGCCAACACTAAGCGCCAGTTGATTGTATTGAGTGTTTCCAAGCCATCAGATATTGTCAAAACATAATTGCTTTAAATAATCACTAAATTTAACACAAGTTTTGAAACAATGTTTGAAATTCTTTACTTAAAGTACTCTTCTGTCGAAGAAATTGAATGATTTGTAAAATTGTTTTTGTGGTCAACAGTAGAGCAGTCTTTGGGGAAACAGTAAACTCATTTCAAACCTTACTCTCAATGGACAGCAGATGACATACCCAGGGTGTTATAAATCTGACCACACTTTTGCCAATCCTGGCCCACAAAGGAGGCGACGAAGTAGAAGAGAGTCCACGCAATGATCATATTGTAATAGACGGCGACTATCGTTGAACTGATTACTGATGTCATTCCCAAACCTAAACATTGTTTTCATTACTTTCACTCTTAATATAAGTGTTATATCAATCACTGTTGCAATAATACCTTTGAAGAAAGGTGAGAGGTTGGCGTATAAGTGCGCCGGGCCCATCGCTGAAAACTGGCCCAGACTTAGCTCTATCACAAATAGAGGTAACCCAATGAAGAAACAGCATATTATGTACGGAATCAGAAATGCACCTGAAGTTAGGGAATGGTATAAAATATAATGAATTTTTTCGCTTTTCAAACAAATATTGAATTGTCTTATGAAAACTGAGTGAAGACATACCTCCGCCGTTCTTATAGCACAAGTACGGGAATCGCCAGCACTTGTAGGGGAATATTGATTACAATATATATTTTAAGTTTAAGTGCATTTGACATACATTTCCGAGTCCGACGGCATTCCCCAAACAGGCCAAAAAGAACTCCATTTGTCCGCCCCATTGGTCGCGGCCTTGTTTGGCCGGTTGGGAGGATTGATGTGCCGCCCCGTTGACTATATTCCCATCTTTTGTGTTGATTTCATATTTATTGCCTTTAATTTCACTCAAACTGAGAGAAGTTGTCATTTCTGGCAATGGATTCGTTGTTTCAATGAAATGACAGTCAATAAAAAACTTTTGAATTCTTTCCAATAGTTTTCAAAACTTTTTTACACAAAAACTGAAATTAATTTTTCATAAGATATGAATAAATGACTGAAATTCCAAATGAAATCTCATTTTTCATGAAAACTTGTGATTTTTACCTGAAATTAAATATTTTGTTATTTAATCCGTAATTCAAGTAATGGACAGACAATTGTGTAATGATTTAAATAACTGTTGTGTAAAAACTGAACTTCACTTTCGTTGCTATGATTTGCTGTGAAAAACAATTAAATGACATTCAAGTGAACTTCGGATTCACTAAATCAAGTGTTAGACTGTGTTTGTGTCCATACTTTGCATAAAACAAGACTTCATTAACAGTTGAAGTGTTGGACACGAATCCAATCATTTGCTGTTATATTTAATATCAATAGTATTTTTCGTAACAATTGTGTAATCGTTGTGACAATTGTTTGCAATAAAATCCTTGACATAAACCGAAACTTCAAACAAAACTTTTTCTCCAAATAATTGTTTGTTTTCGATAATAGTCATTGAAATACACCTGCGATTAGACAAACAATTATTCAATCAATACTTCTGTCACTTTAGACATCACTTTTCAAATTGAATTCAAAACTTTGCAAACATTTTCATACAATTGATATAAAATACACAATAAATTCAATGAATACCCGGAATAATGAATCAAAAGATTAGTTTTGACTACTGTTTGGAAAATCACAAGAATTTCAGTGAAAACTGAGATTATTTTTGGTGAAAGTTAGCAAATAATTCATTTAATAAATGACTGACTGAATGAATGAATCGTTAGATTTGTGTCACAATTGAATTGAATTTATTTGACGACAAGACTAGAGAAGTGTTATTGAATGCCAACAAACTATTCGTGCAAATCGACTGCTTTTGGGAACACTTTTTATATTTCATTTGAATGTCACGAAAATCAAGTTTTGCCCCTTAAATACCCCCTTAAATGTGGATAAATTTGCTTTGAATATAGTAATCACTAATTACTAATAAAAATAAAGTTTGGATTTACGCGTTTCAGACGTTTATAGTAATGAATGAAAACTAAGTTTCTTTCAATAGTTTTTATTTGAATTTCAATTGAAGTCATTATTTCCTGAAACCTCTGAACTCAATACTAAATAATATTAATTAATATCTTATTTGTTATTAAATATTAAATCATTTATTGTTATTCATTGATTGCACAGCTTTTACTGCAGACGCCACCGATGTTTTGAAAACAAACTGTTGTTTGTATTCAATAAATACAATGAATTCACAGATTTATAGATCACTTAACAGATGAATGAAATTTAGTTTAATTATTGACTGATATTTTTATTCACCAAAAACTTTGATCTACTTTTCCTGTATCTGAATATCTGTTAAATAAAGCACACTATCAGCGGCACCGGTCGGTATAAGCCCGGTATATCAATACTAATAACAGATTATTGTATTTATTATTGTCTGGAAATACCAAACATTTCAATGATTTTATATTTAATTATATAATTTATGTGAAAATTAAAATCAATTTAAAAAATCATAAAAACTGAATGTAAAAGACCAATTATTGTAATATTAGATTGGTGATATAAACATTTATATATAGTCTTGTTAATTAATTATTACTAATCAAGGCTAATTTTTAAGGTGTTTAAAAGGTCTTTTAAAATTTAGTATTCATTATACAACTTATATTTCCTCACAATTACAATGAGTTTGAGTAATATTTTAGAAAATTTTCAGTCAATTCTGTAATTCATTTGAAAGTTTTTAAAACAAACTTACCTTTACTTTCAATAAATAGTTTACAAAACCAGATAAAAGTGTGAATTGATTATCGAAACCTGAAATTTGAAGTCATTTTTCAATAATTTAATAAAAGTTTTCATTTGATTATAAAAATAAAAACAATTTCTTTGAATTTCAAGTGAATATAAAATTACCCAAAGATTTGATTAATTAGTAGTAATTACACAATAAATAAGTGAATTCCCGATCGTTTGTATAAGAGATTGTCTTTTTATAACACTTTCTCTACTTTTATACAAATTTTTAATTTTAAATATAACTGAAATTCAAATCATAATTCAAATCATTATTCAAATCACAATACTTTATTTAATGTTAACATCAGGGCTATCGGTGTTTAATTAGATGTAAAGGAGATAATGAGTAATAATAACTCATTTATTATTAATTGTGAAATAACTACATGTTTTACTCAAATCAATGTTTGACTGAACTTTATTTCAAATCTTTGAATCATTATTTTAATGAAGAAAATTGTAATTCAATTGAAAATATCATTCAATGCTTGGAATAATGATTTTGTATTTAATTAAACTTTAGGTCAATTCTTTATATTTAAATTCCTAAGATCACCCTGGTTACACTTTGTTTTAAATAATCATGTTATTATAATTAGTGTTATTCAATGAAAATGCAAATTTTATTAATAAAAAAATCCATCAATTGTTTAGTGAATTAAAATTTTGTTAGTGTGAATGTCACTGATAACTAAACTTGGTAAAACCCTCCAACATCTACAATAATGCACAGGTAGCTTTAAAATTTAAATGATCGTGTTTTCAATGCTTTACAGTTGTTGTTATACAAGTAATTATCACTTATCAAAGGTAACATTGAATGAACGGTTGATTGAAAGCCTTGTGTTTTATGCGATTTTCAAATACAATTAATTGACAATAATTTACAGGAAATTAAATGTTTTATATTTTATAAAACTTGAAATCACCAGAACATCTGATTCAGCGTCTTGTTTCAATATAGTGGCAAGGAAGTTTTGAAATATAACACCAGAATCATTTACTGAACTTTAATAGCACTTTCATTTAGCGACTATTAATCCCTGAACGTCATCTAAATTTACTCTAACCTTAAGCCTGAATGAAAACACGCACAACACTCGTGTGGAATAATTAAACTATCAAGGTTAACTTAGCTAAAATAATGTTGTTTCAGACTTAGCCATCACATTTTCATAAAACACTTAAAACCTTATGAAATATTTAATCAAAAGTTAACTTTTTATAAATTTTAGACAAACGTTTCGTAATTGAAATAATAATACAATTAATGATAAAATTGAGTGAAAAATAGATAATTTGAAGAAAATTAAAGGAAATATCAATGAATTGATTAATAATTCAATAATTTGTTAACATTTGACATATAATTTAAATTTTCAGACAAAACATTAGTATATTTTCAAAACAATTCAAGGCTTAAGTGATTATTAAATCTCTAATTACGTATAAATTGGTAATTAAGCGATAATTAATTTATCCCCCTTTAAATAGTTGAGTAAATAAGGGGCTAATCTGTGATTAATTAACTAAAAATAGATTTCAGTTATAAATAATTTGATTAAAAGTTTAGATAAAATATAAATAAACAGAAAATTCAATGAATTTTACAAAAAATAACTTCAATTTTATTTTTATATTTATTAAATAACAAAAACTCATTGAATAGAATTGAGAATTGAACAAGGTGCACTACTATAATGAAATTTCACACGCTCACATTTATTTAGATAAAAAATATCAGTAATTAAAATAAAAATTTATAAATAATTTGTTAATTAATTAAAAATTTATTTCAAAAATATAATAAAAATGTTTTTATTATTTGTTAATCTCTTTTAAACCTAATATTTCACACGTTTTTTCTCTCATCAAAAACTTTTTCGCCTTTCCTGTTGGGGTCATCGGAAAGCCGTCGACGAAGAGTACATACCTGGGCACTTTGAAGTACGATATCTCCAAATTCAAAAGCACAGTAAGATTTTGTACATTCAATTGACAAACAAATTTCAAAATACCTTTTCTTTACAAAACTTTTTAATGTCTTCTTCAGTGAGTGTCACCTCTTTGTTCCTGAGCTGAACCCATGCACAGACCTCTTCGCCTGTCCTCTCATCAGGTACTCCAACCACCTATAAATAAATCAATACAAAAATGATGGAAATAAAAGGCAATCAATTGAGACATACGTAAGCGTCCAACACATCCGGGTGTGTGTGCAGTAATTCCTCCACTTCTCGGGGATATATATTCTCTCCGCCCCTTATTATCATCTCTTTTGTGCGACCAATAATTTTGACGAACCCCTTGTCGTCCATAACTGCCAGATCTCTGCACACATGAATGAATGCCATAAAAATCAATTGAGTGCTCAAATGCTTTATTCCCTCTAAGGGTGTAAACTAACCCGGATTTATACCACTTGTCTTTATCAATGGCTTCCTCCGTCTTCTTCTCTTCCTTCCAGTAACCAATCATTACGTTATGTCCGCGCGATAATAGCTCTCCTGAAGTATAATCAATGCAATGGTAATAACGGCAGATACAGTTGCAAACTGACCTTGCTCTCCTATTTTAGTTATCCTTCCATCTGTCGGGTTAACTATTTTCACCTCAACGTAGTCTAAAGGACTTCCTATTCATTGATTCAAACAGTTTAGACATTATTTGACACAATATTTAAGTCTATGGAAACCTACCGACGCTTTTGATCCGCTGCTCAAAGGTATCATTTTTATGACAGGCTGTAGTGCACGGACCTAACAGTGCCGACAATGAGACATACAGTAAATAAATGGTTCAACAGATGAGTGAAGTGTTTATCCAAACCGAGTTCAGTCGCTCCGTAACCGATGCGGACGTCATCGCAGGAAGGGATGACTTTACTGATACGAAGCGCCACTTCCACGGGAACGGGTGCTCCGCCAAGCAGTGCTCCTCTCAATGATTTGATTGTCATATTTTTCTTCTCCAACTGATCTAAGATATCAATAATCTGTGTGGGAGTGGCCACTATGTGAGTGCACTCGTGTTTAATCATTGCCTCGATTATGCGTTTGACATCATATCTAAGATTTGCAATCACTTTAACGATTCAGACATTAATTAACAAACAATTGATTTGTTTATAAAGTGATTAATACCTGATTTGAAGGGAACGCCAGTCATCGATATATTGCCCAAAACAGCGGCAAAGGAGTGGAAGAATGGGAGAGGAATACACATCGAGATCTCCTGAGTGGAGAAGTCAAACATACCACTGGTGAGGGTCACATTGTTTACTATATTAGTGAGAATACTTTTAACCAAGATTATTTAAAGCAGCAGAATATTACCTAGAGTGAAATGTGACAGATAAGCGCCTTTAGGTTTGCCTGTCGTTCCCTTTAAATGCAAGAATTGATAAGAATTCACAAAAACTGAAAGCATTTTTAACACTAACTGAAGTAAACATAATAATCGCCGGATCGTCGGGCGAGACCTCGTCTATCACTGCTTGATCTACCCTTCCATCATTGGATACCAAACTCTTGAATGAATGAAAATTGAAATTATGTTTTGGATGAGTGGGCGGTCTCTCCCCGTCCATAAGAATAATATCTTTGAGAAGCAATTCATCGCTTTTCTGGTAATTAATAGTTATTTTAAGATTTGATTTCAATTTCAGATTTCAATTCATTTGACATTCTTTACCCCTTATTATAGAGAATACACAAGTGTTTGCAAAATATCACTCAAAAAGCACTCAAACAAAACTCAATCAATAATAGCGATAACTAATCACATAATGAACTCAAATGTACTCATAATAGCAGTCATTGATTGATATAAACAACAGATTATATAACGAATAAAAATAGTTATTGTTTTCATTGCCAGTCATTCAACAAAAATACCCCCTTTTTAGCACAGAATGTCAAATGAGAAACGAGTGATGAATACAAGAATTGCTAACATTTTCAGTGATATCCAGGGATTCATTCAAAACGACTTGAAATTTGTTGACCACTTCCTGTTGAGAACCACTTCCGGGCATAAAAAGTGCTTTAATTTGACCCTTTCTTAGCGCGTAATCCAATTCTGGTCCGCGATATACAGGGTTTACAGTGCAGAGAATAATACCCAGCTTAGCGCAGGCATATTGAATCTGAACCTATTATTGCCAAAAATATTGTATAACAAATCTAACATTCATTTGTTATGACTTTACCCACGAATAGGAATTACAACTCCAGAGTCCGACCACATCTCCCCTACGGAGACCTGAAAACAATATTTAGAGTACACTTTCAATGGGAAAAGCACTTCAGGTCTGACCCAAATCGTAGAGTCCTTTAGCCAAATGGTTGACCTCATCGTTGAGTTGTCCAAAGGTTTTACTAATATTTTCGTATTCACTGACGAAAGCTATTCTGTCTTTCTCTCCAGTAAATTGAATCACATTTTGATTGAGATTTTCATTGTTTTTCAATACATTTCATAATTTTCTATCAATTAATACCAGTTTCCGCTGTTTTTGTCAACAAATCGCCAATCCTTAGATAATGGAGGGGTTGAGTGCTGCGACCAAAGGCATAGGAATACGGGTGCGACACATATGCGCTGTTAATTGAGTTTAATGTTTCAAAAATTAACTTTTAATGAAGTGACGGAAAGTGATGTTTCTATCAAAGTTATCAAGGTTAAACAGCACCTGATCAGATAAGCTCCACTATCTAACAGTGTTTGAGATATTGTTATGTTTGAGTATTTCCTCACAAAATATTTCACATAAAAAATAAATAATAAAACGCTTTAGAATTGTGCTTGAACCATTCTCATCTCTAGATATTACCATATCAACAAATAAATCTATCAAGGTTGAATTAAAGGTTGATCTTAAATTAAGTTAACCAACGTAATTAAGATATCAATTTAAAGTCATTATTAAAATGAAATGCAATTAAAAAACCATCTGGGTATATGAAAATCAAATTAAAATGGTTGATTCTGGACAAATTTGAATTGTGCAGGTTATTTCTTAAACGTGGAGGTTGGCTTCTTTTTGGTTTTAAACGTAGATTAAATTGTAATCATTATTCAAAGTACCTGAGTAACGAGACTCCCTTTTGCTCATTCACCTTGCTCATTTTTGTGTATACAGTAGTGTATTGCTATAGAAAACTGAAGGCACTGACAGTCATATGATTGAGAAGTGATCTGAACTTAAATTCACATTAATTTGTAAATTTATAAAAAATTGTTTTAAAGTTTTTCAAAGTAAATGAAAACATATAGTCTGGTTATTGTGCGTTAATATGTGAGTCTCGTTACTCTGGTCCTTTTATAAATTATTCATTTTCAAATGAAAACATGATTGTCAAGACTTAATATATTAAAACTTCAAATAATCTATTGTTTAATAAGTTTTGAAATAATGATTAAAATAATGAATATTAAAGTCATTTGAGTATAAAATATGAAAATATTTCCTCTTTCTTGACGTTTACTATAATTACCATAAAAACAATGACAAAAAGTATTGGTTTTTAAGGCAAATGTCATTTAATTTTTATTATTATTGACCAAAATGTGTGAAAACAATGATTCAGTAAATTATATAAAACATAAATATTTAAAGTGAAAAAACAAAACCATATTTTACCTCAACTTTTCGTTGGCATAAGTCCTGTAATCCAAGCGAACAACACTTTTAACGTGTTTTAAGCCATAGTTTTTGTAAACATTTATAACATTTGAACAAAACTTTATTTTATTTAATAGTAAAACCATTTTTTATTGAATTTAATCGCAAATCAATGCAAACACAGGTTTTCAATGAATTTCAAGTCAATTGAAAAGCGATTACGAAATGAACTCAAAATAAGGTTTACATTAAAACTGACAGAAAAAGTGAAATTAGGTTTCAGTCTTAAAAAGTTTTAGATAACTGTTTAATGAGTTGTACTGTAACAGTACTCGAGGCTAGGGATGAGGCCAGTGGTGAGGACTAGTAGTAAGGACAGCCCAAATCACTTTTGCACACAATTTCCGCAAATACTGTTCCACATGTAAAAAGTGAATAAACAAAACAGCAGTCAATCTCATTGAAAGTGCTGTCAATTGTATTGAACAGTGAGTTGACTCTCAATTGTAGTAACGATGAGAGGAATGGCAGACAAAAAAATCGTATGATTTATATCACTATTAAAATTAGTTTTTCTGATCTTTGAACACAAAAATAAAGTCTATTTTGTGTCAAAAATCCAAACAAACCATACCTTATCTCAACCAACAGTTCCCTATAATAGCGAATGACTGGCCTTGACTTGAGCTAAAGCTATCGGTGCCGTCGCTCAGGCCTCAGTCAAAGAGCTGTCGGTGGATAAGATAAGCAATCAATTTGTGTTAAACTAAGGATTAATTCAAACATTAAACTCAAAGTTTAAAATTCAATGCAATTAAGGCTTTCATTGCAATAGTTATGTCAAATGAGTTGGACTTCAAATCAATAAATGATTTGTTGTTTTAGAAAAAAAAGTTGAAAAAAACACTGAATTTATTCATTCATTGAATTAAACGGAGAATAAAATTGATTACAAATTAATTGCCTTTTAATCACATTTGATGTGACTTTAAGGGGGATTTGAATTAATTCGCAATTATATTGTAATAACCCTTAAACTGAAATAAAAAACAAAAGTCAATAATATTCGTCAAAAATATCGTAAAATTAAACCAAAATTATATCAAAAAAGAAATTCCAATACATTGAGAGCACCGGTAGATTGTGGCTCAAGGCTTACAACGGCCCGTAAATCGGGGGTAAAGACAGGCGTCGCGAATGTGGTATCGATTGAGAATATAAGTGATAAACCGCTCCAAACCTAAGCCGTAGCCGCCGTGAGGACAGGTGCCGAATGACCGCTGATCGGTATACCAGTAGTAGTTCTTTGTGTCAATGCCTTCCCGTTTGAAGCCTTCCATCAGCTCTTTGTGGTTCCATATCCTCATCGATCCGCCAATTATTTCTCCGACGCCCGGAAGCAATACATCGACCTTAACATTGAGACCCGAATTAAGACAATGGAGTGATTGGTCACAAGTAATGGATTACCGATTCTGTGAGTCTATTGTCTTCCTGACAACGAGGCATATAAAACGATTTGATTTCTGCGGGGAATCGGCACAACATTATCGGCTATAAAGTGATTCAAATCATTGGTTAATCAAAACTCATATCATTCCAGCCATCGATCAAAACCTCATTGATTTTGTCCGTCATTTTACGTTCCGGTGCTTCGGGTATGTCGTCACCGAATTCATACAAAGTTTGGTCCTCTTTTGTGATGTCATTGTCTTTTAGATACTGAATAGCGTCGGTATAGTTCATGCGTCGGAATGGTTTGGCCGGAGGTTTAAACTCAGGGTTAAAGTGTTGTATAATCTCTTTACTGATCGGGTCTTTCATTAGCCGATCGATAACGTCCACCAATAGGTCCTCCAATCTGTCCAATAAGTCGGTAAACGAAATGAACGGACACTCGGCCTCCACGTGCGTGTACTCAGACAAATGCCTTCGGGTTCGGGACTGCTCTGCTCTATACGACTGTGCGATACAGAAGACATCACCCAATGATGGCAACACTGTTTCCAAATAGAGTTGCGAGGATTGAGTCAAATAAGCCTTTAATTGAAAATTCAATTGTTATTCAAAGGACTCAATGAATGGCCGAATGACTCACCTCTTCGCCGAAGTAATCAAACTTGAATAGAGTAGACCCGCCCTCCACCTGGTTCTGCACCAGAGTGGGAGGGGTCACCTCAACATAGCGTCGGGAGTAATAGTGGTCACGAAATGCCTTCATAACCAGTGACCTAAAGATCATTATCTTTGACAATACCTCTCCCCTAAGCATGAGATGTCTTTGATCTAACTGTATGTCAATCTGTGACTCTTCGTTCAGCACATTCTCTATACCACCGGCCGGTGCGCCGCCAACCAGACGCCAGTAATCACATTGCAGTTCATGACCGCCGGGCGATGTCTTCCCTTCCGGTGTCTCAATCAGTGTCCCAAACAACTGCACCGTTGACTCTGTCTGAAGGACGAGAGCGTCATATGTTTGGCACAACTTATCGGTGAGAACGCACTGCAAGAAACCGGTGCCGTCTCTCAGCATAATAAACATCAATGCCTTTCCCTGTCGTCTAAGTCTGTGAACCCAACCGTTGATAACAACCCTTTGCTTTCGATGCGAAACACAATCTCTTATTTTAATGGCCTTTGGTTTCGGCAACGACTCATCCAATGCGATGACAACACCCTTAGACTCCTCTAAGTTCTTGAGCCGTCTTTCCTCGTCCTCCGCGTCCTTTACTGCCTTCCCGTCGGTCTTATGCTTCTCTCGAACCCATAATTTCTTAATCTTTTTCAACTGAGAGGCGGAAACGACAACCCATTTGTTGGCCTCGTCTTTGGTCTCGGAGTAAAAGGTGGGAAACGGCTCTTCGCCGGACCTTCTCATCGCCTCCAACAGTGTCTTCAAAGGCTTGGCTTCAGAGCCATCGCCGGTGTCATCACTTCCGGTGCTTTCGTTGATATAAACCTCTTCTGAAGGGGAAAAAGCATTGAATTAATTGAAAGACAACCAAAAAATAGGTCACAAATTGGGGACCAATTGAAGACTAACTGAGTTTCAGTCTATCCGTCACTTCTCTGACCATTGATTCACTCATTTTGAATGCAATTAAGAGTTAATTGAGTTTTAAATCAATAAATAAAACACAAATTGATTGCAAATATTGACACAAATTGACTGAAAAGTGGTTCAAAAGAGACAACACATCAACACATCAATGCTCTCAGCGTTTCATATATGCAATGCCGGTATCACTCGCTTCACAACTGCTGTACAAAAGGGGAAACTTTTAGTGCATTTACTTTGTGTTGAGAATTGATGTGAAAAGTATTGAAGGGTTTATTAAATATGAGTTTTTGGTAACAATTGTTTGAATGTATTGTCGATTGCATTGAAATCTTATGCAAACTATTGCTTAGATTTCAAAGACTTTTTGATTAAATTGTTTACAAATTGATTGCAATATTGACTGAAATTTAAATAATATTGCGTTTAATTGCATTGAAAACACATTTGAGTTGTGAATCAATGCTTTTGACAATCAATTGATTTGTTTTTACATTCAAATGCGGCCATAAATATATCAAATGTACATGGTTACTTAAATTCTCCTCTATCATACTTTGTATTGCATTTTTTAAAAGTTCAAAATTGGCAAAAGCGAAGATATTAAAATTGATCACGCTTAGATATATTGATATAACATAACCCTAATATCACATTTGAAAATATGAAAAAAATACATGAATATTGAATTCAATAAAAAAAATTGAATTTGTATAATACGTGTAATTTATTGTCTTGTTAATATTTAGGGAATTTTTCCGGGGACAATTTAAACTAAATTAATAATTATAAAACTTTTTTGCTATTAAAACATTTAAAAACTTAATTTACATATAATATAATATTTTTAATAAATTCAAATGATTTTGAAAATTTAATTGCATTAAAGAAATCCAATCATTACTTCCTGTGATATAATTTCTAATTAAACATAATTTGCTTTAAATTAATATTTTGAAAGAAAAACAGTGAAAATGATTGAAATTATCTGTTATTTCATTGTTTTATATTTATTTGTCATTTGTTTTAAATTAATTAAAAACATCGTTATCAAGGTATTCAATATTATCTTAAGATTAGTTACTAATTATAAATTTCAATCTCATTCATAGACTAACCAAGGTGATGAATATGATCTCCCAAAGCCATCAAAACATTCAAAGGGTTTTCCTAACGGTTGGTATGTTTTGATGGATTCAAATGAATTGTCAATCAATTCAGTGAAACCTAAACTCCTTTGTGGACAACAATTGGTGGTATTTCGAGGTTCTTCAGGACAGGTGTATGTTTTGGACGCATACTGTCCTCATTTGGGCGCCAATCTAGGAGTTGGAGGAAAGGTATTGAACATCAAAGGAGATGATTGTATTTCCTGTCCATTCCATGGCTGGACGTTCTCTGGAAGTGATGGCAAATGTATTAAAATACCAAACATTGAGAGTAAGATAAATATAATTTTAAATCATGAAAATACAGAGTAATATGATAACTTTATAATCTAACCAAGGTAATGATATACCATTAAATGCAAAATTGAGAAGATGGACATTATTTGAACAAAATCAGTTAATCTATATCTGGTTTAATTCGGATGGAGTTGAACCAGGTTTTATGCCTGATAATTTTAATGATAAGTATGGGCTTAAATTTGATTCATTCTTTTCAACTGAAATATTGATTCAAGATACATTAAAGGTATTGAATATTTACTAACTATTTATAATCTTTTGATTTATGTATTTATAAACTAATTTATTAAACAAGCAACTAGACAAAAAAATGGAGTCAGGGACAATTATTATAAGACATTAATTTTACTATTTATTGCAAAACATTTTTCTAAAAGTAGTTTTAATCTAAATTTTAAACATTTTTTTAAATTAAAAATTTATTATAATATACTGAGATTTTTCTGACAAACCCAGGGTATTATTTATTAAATATTTAATTAACTCACTTCAACAGAATTTAATGAGACAGAGTTTTGATGTGGAACATTTTAACTGTCTGCATGCTAAAATCTTCTTCGTAAACATGTCCACATCAATTAAAATAATACCCAGTGAACATCAAGAATGTCTTTATAGAAAATTCAATCTATATATCAAATTTACTATAAAGTTCTTTGGTTATACCCTGAGTCAAGCTGAAGGAAATATATCTATAACTGGTCCTTCTATGATTGAAATGATGATAAAACCACACCACTCCTGGGCACCTAAATATTTATATTTGATAAATTATTATCCAATTTCTGAAACCACACAAAGGGCCTGGGTGAAGATATATGCGGAAAAGTCTTTAATAAGTGGAGTTATGTGTAGAATATCATTAACATTATTTCACATTATCGCTGTAATCCAGGTATATTTTAATTCAAACAAATATTAATCATGTTTTATATAAC
>JAQGAT010001205.1:0-16614 GCA_034687845.1 Pantelozetes paolii
GGAGAGAGAGAGAGAGCGAGCAACTGGATTAAAGGGCCAGTAGAAATATGCAAGGTGCTTCAGGCAATATCAACATCAAGTCTCATTTCTTTTGCCCAAAAATTGTTGTCTAAACTGTTTATAATATACACTACTCTGTGATATAATATATGAAAGTATTTCGTCCTTTAGTTTATGTTTTTATTACTGAAACTTAATTATTTAAAAAGATCTGAAAATTTCAGATAAATATCGGCGCTCTTAGTGTTGTTGTTCAGTCAGTGCTCATCTTTAGGTCACAAATATTGTTAACAATATTTTAAGCATATAATTCATACTTTATATCATTTTCTTGTTTTTTAACTGAATATTAATATTCATAAAAATATTTCATTTGAAATGTTTTTAATGATTGAACAGAAAACGGGAATAAATGAGAAAATCTGACAGAAATAACACAAAATTAAATGTTTTCTGACTTCTCTTGCAATCATTTCTTATTAATCTCTTTTCAAAATTTGTTAACTAATGATGAGATATATAAAAATGGATTAATAAAATGTCATTGTTTACTTGAAGCATATTTTTTATTAACTAGATTTCCTCTTTTCTTAACATTTCAAACATATCTTTAATTATATAAAATATTTGTTTGTTTGAGACATAATTAATAGCATTATTAAAAAACTTTTTATTTTTTTCGGTTAATATTTGCGAATAGTTTTGAAATTTTTTTAGTTTTTATTTTTGGTTTTATTTTTTGATTTATGAAAATAAATAAAGAGTACAAAGAATCCGACAAAATATGATAAATGAAATGAAAGGTCATTTCCATATGAATTCAGGGATTATTTATTAAATCATTGAACAGTTTTACAACAAATGTGTATATATTTTGTAAATTTTATTATTCACTAAAAATAATTCAATTTTCAATTGAGTTCAACGTTTATAGCATTTATTTATTTTCTTATATTTCAATATATTTTTGTTGTTTTTCTTTCGCAAAATATTTATTTTAAAAAATAGTTTTAATAATCGTTTGATATTTTCCCACAAATTGAATACAATTATACATATTGTGTGAGAAATGAGATTAAATTCAATTGAAATTCAAACACATTTTGAATTTCAATGAAAGTGTTATTATATCTCATAAACCGTTATAAAAAATATTATAATTAATTAATTAAAGCAATAATTATATAGAAAGCGAAAACTTGTGGTTAAACTATGTGTGAAAGACTTGAAAGACTTGAAAGACTGAATGAATTGTTAAATCAAATCAGTTATTCATACGACCAGTGATTAATCACTTTAAGCGGACATTAATTTTTAATTATTATATAATAAAACTAATTGTTATTAAAGTTTATAATCTATTCATTGAACTACTATTTTGACATTTAATTAAAGCACTGGTAGTCTATGAGATGATATGAGATAATGGATAGGAATTGATGGTTAGGTTAACTCAAAATATATTTAACATAAATATTAATGTTTCACTCATTTCAGTCGTTTCTATGAAACTGTTTTAATGACTGCTATTTATGTATATATTGTTTGCATTTATTTTACGTCTCCATCAAAATAAGTGTCTGTTTTTGTTCATCAAAATTGTGTGCCTTTTAATAGCATTACGTAATTATAAATAAATGCCTTCAATGAGGAACTAAAGTAATACCAAACCCACACAAAGACCATTGGATCTGATGTTAGCTTAAGAGTTGAGTTGAATATTATTATAACGTTTGCCATTAAAAACGTTATTATTATTGTATTATATATTTAACTTCAGTTATAAACAAGATTTGAAAAAACCCACGCTTTCTATGCTTTTCTAAGTTATGTCTCACAGAATATTCTTGTGCTTAGAATATAATACTTTTCAACTTTTTGTTGTATTCATAAAGAAATTGTAATAAATTTTAATATTAACTATAAATTCCTAAATATATCTTCAATTCAACGATAATTTATCGCTTCTTCAGAAGTATTGCAAAATTATTTCTGAACAATAAAATCGTCATTTGATATGAAGTCTAAGTTTATTCATATCTAAGATATATTTTATAAGTAATTGTGAAATGAGTGGAAATGAGTGAAAAGGGACCACAATTTCAATATCCAGTGCTTTTCAAATATCAATCTCTAAGTCTAAGATGAGTTTACATTTCATACAAATAATTGCTAATAAAAATCTCTTTCTCAACAAAATTGAATTAAATTTCACATAAATTGAGTCATGAGTTGATTGTATTGAAAATGTAGTGAAATATGAATTGTAGGTCAAGAATGGAGTTTTGATTCATAGGATTGGGAATCAAATTAATTACATATTATTTACTTTTGATATCATTTTCTCTAACAAACAATATATTGTATCAATAAATCACAAATATATCGGTGCTATCAGTACCAGCTCTGGTAGGGTTGGCTCAAGTTTAAGGTTGCAATATTACAAAACATGATTTAGCAATACATTTGATGACATGTCTGCCAATGAGTCTGAGTCTGAGTCTCGATCACAAACCAAATGCAGCGAAGCTTACGATCGAATGTTAGAACTTTGTATTAAATATACTCTATGTGTGTGACGAGCACTGGGAGGGAGGGTAGGAGAGGGGTGGAGAAAGAGAGAGAGAGAGAGAGAGAGAGAGAGAGAGAGAGAGAGAGAGAGACGGGTGAGGAGGACGAGACTGAATTATCGACTATTGGGAATGGGATGAATGGCAACGACCTCTTTCTCTATCCTTTCCACACAATTGGTACGAAAGTTGGTCCAAACGATGCTCTAATAAGTGCAGTAAAGACGAGACGAAATCAAATCAATAAATTCAAGGATTTTTGGGATTTAGGTTCTGGTGCTGAGTTTTCATCTGTCTGTGCCCTAAATTGCACTCACTTTGCACTCAGACTACTCTTATGTAAGACTCTGTAAAATACAATCCTTTTGTTTTCATAAATATTTGAAACTCTTATCTCAAAAACTATACGAATATTAAATAACTTTAAAATAAATGTCTTTTTTATTGAATAAAAAATACTCAAAGAATGTTTACATTGAGTGCAAGAATACAAGAATATAAATCTTGTAAACACTTTTCAGATGAGAATTATTGGGTATTTATTTCAAACCAATATTTCATTTGATATCAAATTTTTTGATTCATTTGTATTGAATGTCTGGAAATGAAGGAAACGATAGAAATGAGAGAAATTGTCAAATAATTCAATGAAATCCTGAAATAAGGAGTAAAATGAATAAAAATATTTCAATTATACTGTAGTCGAGAATTTGAATGATTTATATTGTCTGCTGAACTAAAACACATTTCTAGAGCACAAGTATAATGTGGTTTTATTTTCACATAACTGTCACTATCATAGTCTGAATCTTGAAATGTATTTCAACTTTTATTTTATGCAAAAATACATTTATTTTGCAATTTATTTGCATTTAAATAATTGTGAAATCATTTTCTGGCCATTCAATTGACTATTCATTTGACTGTTATTTGGATAAAAAATTTAATCAAAAAGTAGTATTATTTGAGCGAAACGTCTGATTATTTATAAAAATAATTATATTTTTTATTTTTATTTATTTGATAAACGGCTGAATAAATGTATGGAAGCGTTGATAAACATAATTATTATTCACAACAAAAAAAGTTAATGTGTTTTATATTTTCAATATATTTCTCAAACAAAATAATTGTTATTAAAACACAATTAAATTATACATATATTTGAGGCCAGAAATAACTTCCAGGTCTACTAACAAACACATTGTTATGAATAAATTCATTGATGAAAATGTTTGATAAAAATGCATTTGAATTATAACTTTTGAATTCAATTCCTTATGAATTGTAATCTTAAACAACATTTTTATTATCATTACATTCATTGAGAATATAAACAAAACAACAAATATTTAAATGAAATGAACATTAAAACAGATTTTTTGTCTCATTTGAAGGTTATATTCAAATATTTGAGTGCTTTTCATGACTTTTAGTGTGAAATTAGTTTATTATTCACTTGAAAACTGAATTTCATATACAATAATAAACATTACTTTTTTGGACATATGATGGAAACGGTCTGTGATTTGCAGTGAATTGTTGAACATTTCTGTCAATTATTGTCATTTCAGATATCAGTCCATAAATTCATTTGCGATAAGAATGAGATTAGTGTTGAGACAAATGTTAGATAAGAGCGAAAAAAGCAGTGCATATATGGGTGTGAATTGAAGGCAGGGATAATTGGGTGTAAAGTCAGAGCACTTACAACTTATGATAAGTTAATATTCAAACGTTTAAAAGTCACTAATAATTACTGTATTTAGTCTTTCGCTTAATATGTGTTCGGCTAAAGAGCGCAGACATTAATAGACAGCCCTTTAAAACAAAAATAATTTCAAATTATTTAATTTCAAATTTATTTTCTATGGTTCAGACGCTCTGACAGACACTTGTCTTAAATTTTTCAATTTCAATGACTTTAGGCTCAAATGTTTCCGATGTTTTAGTTTTCAAAAAGACATGATTTGATGAATAATTTTGAATAAAAAAATTGAAATAATTTTTTAAAAATAGTTTTCATTGAAGGCATTAAACAACTAATGATTTGTTTTTACTATTCTTCCACTCATTTATATTTTAGTAATTTATTTTTTAGATCAATAATTCAGATACAAAACAGTGGAAAGGGAGGAATGGGTGGAAAATTAATAATCAAAAATCCTAAGGTCGTAATGGACTTATGTATGCATTAAAAAAACATTTCATAAAACATAAAAATAAAATCAAAAATTAATTTCTTTATAATACATAAAAATATTATTAACTTTTAAATACAAATAAAGTTTTTATATTTATTTCGTTTATAATATTGTTTAATAAATAAATGGTTTAATATTAGTGTATATTTTTCACTATAATAGGGGCTGATCTCAACTAAACCCTCAAAAAACATACAACAAAAAAGTTATTTAATAGTTTTGAGGCGTTTGTCTCATAAGTAATAACTATTCAATGGCTTTAAATTCAGATTTTATTTATTTATTTTAATATTAATTTCATAAAACATTTAATTAAAGTTCAAATTGTTTTATGATTTTTATCTAAATTCAAAGGAATTTCAAATATTTTTTAATAAGTTTTTAATGAGTTTTGAATAACATATTTAAAGATATTATTAAACCTTTCATTAAAATAATATTTCAATGAATAGTAAAAATCAATTTTAAAATTCAAAACAAAATACAAAATCTATTGAAAGGTTTTTATTAATTATTTTTGATTTCAATTCAATTTCAAAAGTTTTTGTTTTTATATTAAGCCTTAATTACATATAAAAAACATTTTTACTCTTAGTTTTACAATAAATAATAAAATGATTAATGAAATTGATCTCAAAATATATGATAAAAGTAGTATTGATTGGGAAATAAATATTTCAATTCATTATTACATTTGAAAATACATTGAAGTCATGTCTGTCTGCAAAACAAAAATCTCTTTTCATTTTTTAATCCAATTTTTCAATCATTTCTTATCAGAAAAGTATTACAAAACAAAAATTATTTCTCAAAACTCTTTATACAATAGAAAAGACAAGAAATGAAATAAAAATAAATAAATATATATTTTTTTGACTGCAATTGCATCTCATCTCAGGTGAAGAGCTATTATATTGATTGCAATGAAAAATAGCAAAAAAAAAAGTTTGACTGCAATTCATATGATCACAAAAGTGAATGAAAAACATAGAGACGACTGAGAAGTGAAGCAGAAAAACAATTAAACCCTTATTTTTGATGTATTATAAAGATTTGCGTTCAGTCTATGTCTGTCTGTGTTTGGTATTCAAAGGGTTCTTGAATTCAAACAATTCATATGAAAAACAATCTCAAACTTCTCTAACATTTTATTCATACGATTATAAAAATAATTCTCATGTTTTTTAAAGTCAAGGTCACAGACATTGTATGTTTTGAAATACCCGTCCGTTTTCAGTATTGGATTCAATATTGATAAGAAAATACATATTTCTCGGTATAAAAGGCTTTTAAAATGTTTTTGAACTTCAAAACTAATGTTAATATTATAAGAAAATTATCAAAAAATAATTGAATATTAAAAATAAAATAAGATTTCAATCATTGCTTTTGAAATGATTTAAGACTTAAGACAGAAATGAATGCATTTTTAATGAATTACAGGAATGTGTTTGAAGTCATGAATATTTGTGAAGAAAATGTGTTGAAATTGATATCACTTTAAATGAAATTAATTTTTGATTGAATTTCAGTGCTTTTAACGGAAAAAATATTTTATCACTTTTTAGACATAAATTGTTTCAAAAGTTTTAACATATCTTTTGCCAAACAGTGGCGCGAAATAAGACTATTTGGCAACTGATCGACCATTAGGTCATGTATTGAGGGGAACGGTAGGGGAACGGGAGAAGAGGGAGAGTGTGTGCGAACTGTAAGGGATTTATTGAATTGAAAAGCGATTGTATTGTGTATTGAAATGGATTTAACATTCAATGCATTCAATGAGAGCTTCATTTCTGTTGATCACATGATTCGCTATTTTAGCTCAAAATTATTTCATATAATTGTCGGACATATGACTGACTGTGCAGAGGCTCTGCCCTACCTGTGCTCTGCCGTGTCTACACTTCCCCAGTGCTCCGCCACTTCACTGCATATATCTATTTGTCTAAACACTTGGTGAGGCTATCAGTGCGTCATTTAAACAGTGAATGTAATTATTGTCAATAATTTCAATGAAACTAATCTTTCATTTCATAAGAAAATGATTGAAAAACTTGTCTTTCATTTCACAATTGAATGGATGTTTGCAGTGATGGCACCGACACTGGATGTGAGGCCGAGTGTGTGTCCGCCACCCAAACCCTAACCCAAACCCAAACCCAATCGCAGTTCACATACTTTTCTCTATTTATTATTCAACATCTGTTTTGAGCCTCTCATCAACTCGTGCTCTGATTGGTTGCCGGCAAAAGTAAATGTGATTTTGTCATCACTAGAGAGACTCAGACTCTTCACCAAACCATTCAACTCTTGTCCACACTATTCAAGACATGAATTAATTTTCACCAATTTTTATGCAAACACTGCTATTAGTTGAACAGTTAGGCCAAGTTTGAGCCGTGCAGTGGCCAGGGATCTATTGATACCAATTTTCAAACTATCAGACAAAACCAATTCTCCTAACCTATGGTTTCCAGCTGTTTCCCGCCCACCAGCTGACGGCGGACGGGCATAAACTAGTGGTGCACTCAATCTCACAATGTTTTATACGTGAAAATACTTTTGGCGCCATTTGTTTGGCACCCGATTTGCACATTCAAACCCATTGTAATTAACTTTAAATGATAAATAAGCAAGTTATATTCAGTTATATTAATACCTGGCATATTAATTATACTCGTTAACAGCAAATCTAACTTAAAATTGGTGAAAGGTAATATTAGACGGATATTAACCTGATTACACACTTTCACATCAATTTCATATCAAATTTCATATCATTTTGTAAATAAACGTAAAAAATGTTTTTAAATATTAGAAGAATTGATTGAAAACTAAATTCAATTAAAATTAAAGTTTAATTAAGTTTTAATAAAATGAAAACATGAAACCCAAAGCCTAACCAATGGATTGAGGGAATGGTAGGGAACGGGAAAAGTGTGAGCACTAGTGTTGAACACTCAGCTGATGCACAGCTTATTCACAGCTTATTCACTGCTATTGAGTATACAGTCATTTGTGTGGAGATAGTGTGGAAATACTGTTAAACAGATTGTTTATAATATTCACTAAAATCAATATTAAATCCATTTATTCATTCAAATAATTGATAAAAATTGAGAGAAAACAATAAAAAATACATTTTATTGTTGAAAAGTTGAACTTTTGGTGACCGAGTGCTGAGGAACTGGCGATCGGTTGTAGTGTTGGTGTGTTTCCCCACTCTATACCCCGTTTGGCGCTCTCAGTGCTAACACACTATCCGTACGAACGGTTGAAAGAGTGCGCCATTTATTGAGTGCTTCACAGACTGTAAGACAAACACAATATTTTGTGCGAAAAGTGTTTTCATTACTATTATATGAGAATAACTATAAAGTAGTCGTGAATTGGCTTTTGGTTTACAATTAACTCATAATTCAGTTGTCTTTTCATCACTTTTGTGGTCAATCTTGTGGTCAACACGATGTCGACCGTCAGTCGGGAGTCGTTAACACCAAAGTAAGTGTCGGAACAATCGTTACATCCCTTGCCTGTACTGTACATACCGTTCCCCTCTCTCTCGCACTCCCGTCCGATATTTGCGGCGTTTTTATCAAAATATCATTTTTTAAAAATTATTTTTCAATTTTAAGGGGTTTTTCACTTTTAGTTCACTTTTAGACCACTTTAAGGGGTGTTTACTGTATATCTGTGTTCACATTCACTCACTTCAGAGGAAATGGATGTCATTTACCACTCATTTGTAGACATTATTTGAAATTTAGTTTTAATTTTGAAAATATTTTTTAAAAAAATTAATTAAAAGTTTTGACAAAAATATTTTGAAAGACTAAGGGATGGCATAACAGGACGGGTATGTAATGTATGTATGATGTCATTGGTATATACAGTGAACACCCTTTTCTGTCAATCATATGTTTGGATACCTTTCCTATCATTTGTCCAAAATTTTTATAAATAAATAATAAAATCCCTTTTAATTGTAATCATGAAAAGCCCATAAACCTGGTCATTGACTAAATCCAAGGCCATTAATTAGAGCTCAGTTATGATATCTGTGAGCACTCTATGGACTGAACAGCGCTTTAAATGTGTTTTCAAACTAAACTGCAATTCATATGAAAACTGATTTTCAATACAAATATATATTTTCATTGAATTTTAAATTAAAAATAATTTTTAATTAAATATTAACACAATTTGTTTGTTAGGCTGTCGGGCACTGGGAGGCCGGTTAGCCCTAAGAGCCAATTAGAACAGGAAAAGAGGATTCGGAGAGAAATCGCAAATTCAAACGAAAGGCGAAGAATGCAAAGCATTAACGCCGGCTTCCAGTCGTTGCGGACACTACTACCCCATCACGAGGGGGAGAAACTGAGCAAAGTTTGTCACCTTTTGTCACTCTTTTCCAATGTTTTGCATGTTTTGGATGTTTTGCACCCTTTTATCACTCAATTGTTTGTTTGAGTCAAACGTTATAAATGATTACAAAGTCATACAAACTCTTCAGTCGTTTATTTGTTTAGCAATTGTTTGAATTTCATTCAAATTCTGATATGAATTAAAGTTTAAGGAAATCTTACGTAAAATGATTCACTGCTTACCACCACTACTACTACTACTGCTACTACTTGTGCGCACCGTTTCATTGAAACCTATTTTCAATTCAATTATCATTTGTTTATTGTAAACAAAGTGATAAAAGAAAAGCAGATTTTCCCCAAAGTTTACGATTGTTTTTACTCTCAGGGATACCTCACTGTCCCTCTCATTGACACCTCTGAATGAAATGCGATATTTTGCGGCCATTTTTGTGATCAATACTTTAGTATTAATACCAATACTACCAGTGATTGACGTTTGCATTCATTAAATCAAAAAATAAATGAATAATTCATTTCCAGAATAGCTTTTCATTCATTCATTCATTCACTTAATGTCTCAAAACATAACATCAATGCAAACGCTGTGCGAAAGTTAGTGATCAATACAATCACCGGTATGTCTGACACAACCTCTTTCAGACTCAACTCACCTCTCATTACGACCTCATATAAAAAGTACGTTCACATGAATGCTATGGAAACTATAGCCCCTCTTAGTGTGAAGTACACGGATATCCTATTCCGGGACAGTAGTGTAGGTTTCCTTCCATCCCCTCAATGCGTACACAAGTGTACGTACTTTGCATTGATTTCTTAAAACTTGTTTATAATGTGAAAGAAAAGCACAAAAGCAATGAAAACAATGTTTTTTCCTCTTATTTTGAATTTTTATTTATTTATAGATCAGAAGTGAATATATTTTATGACATATCGTGTCTATAATTCCTCTCATTATTAATGAATGAATTGTTTTTCATTGCATTTACTTTTGTTTTCATACTTTCCCTTCAATAATGAGTTTGAGTTTTGATATCATTTTTACAATAAATGGTTTTGTTTTGTAAAACATTTTGGTTTTTATAACATTGTGTTTGCATTAGAGATACGAGAAGTGACTTAAAGTCATAATAAGTGTCGTTTAGTTTAGTTTTGATAAGACTTTCGAGGAATTCCTTAAAACAAAACTTTATTACAATTTTAAGTGTTTCAGAGCTTAATGTGTATAATGTGTACAACACTGCACAACAAGTCCTCAAATGTTGAACTCATATATAAAGACGACATTCCTATGAATGCCATCAAAAGATTGATTCAAATCTTCTGTTCATTCATTCATTTCAAACATATTTTGTATTTATTTAACATTTAATCACAATTTCTGTCGGTTTTAACCAAATCTTCAAATTCTATGAAATACTTGTCGTTTGACTCAAACACATGCAGTGATTGCTATTGAAAGCACCGTATGTTTAATCTAATGATGTGTTGCACTGATAGGCGGCTATATTACAACACACGGCAGACTATATATACCAATTGGAACAGGAGAAGACCCGACTCCTCGCTCAAAATTGTCAATTGAAACGACTGGTGAACAGCCAATTAGGACCAGACAGTGACGTATCCAACGACAACTCACCCCTTCATAAACGCATTAAGATTGAAAAAACCCAGACCTGTAATGGCAGTAATGGTATGGACTCTGACTCATCAGATGAGGTCTACTGTCGTAGTCCTAAGTCCAACACCACAGCAGGGGTTGACACCACCGAACTCTCAAGCGATGACCTGAAGAGAGAAATGGTTGAACTGAGGCTACAGTTGGATAGAGAGAGGCGCTTAAGGATGACTCTCGAGGAACAGACCCGAGCGCTCGAGTCTCAGAGATATCCGGACAAGATTCGGGAAATCACACAATCAGTTCAATATCAATACCAATCCATTGTAAGCATTGTTTATATTTTCTACCATTCCTTACATTTGTTTTAATTATTTAATTAAATGTTTGTTTTGTTTTCAAACCAGAAATTGAATGACATTTCCAGCAGTTCTCAAGAGATGACAGAATCTGATTCACTACTGGCGTCGGACGAAGTGATTGGCGAAACCATAGAGATTGAGACCAACAGCTGTCCGGCCAGTCCTCTATCATGTACAGCACCCAAAGCAGTGGTATTCGGGACACCCATCACAACATCCTCTGACATGACAATAGACACATTGGGAGCGCCGACAGACTCTCAACCCCAAGATCTTTCAGCCAAAGCAAGTAATGGCTCCCCAAAGAGGTGTAAGACCAGCGCTCAACCGGCGGCCATCGCTCTGCCAATCGACGTTCCCTTCATTGGTAATGACACCGTTGACACCGCCGTTGCCCTTGAAATCATAGATCCGGGAACAGGTTCTTATGGAAGCACTTCTCGACAAAATTTGGATACAATCGTGGAAGCGATCAGACATTTAGAGGGCGACCACCTGTTCAGAGACGACGAAGCGGTTGTTGTGAAGGAGGAGAAGACGTCTACGAATGCAAACCTTTCACCAGCATTGAGGACAGTGTTGACTATGAGTCCCGAACAGTTCGGTGCGATTAGACATCAAGTGATTCAACTGCAGAGACCGAACGTGATTGTCGCCAATCACGCATAGGTGGGCACCGGAAGGTCAACACTGGGCTCAATGGCATCAATGGTTATCAGACATTGCATACTCTCCTCAATAGTAAGAGAAGTGAAAACCCAATAAATATTAACCAATATTTTGATGACAATTAAAGCTCTAATTATAAAACACTTACTGTTTATAACATAATCTTAATATCAAATCCATTAATCATTTAAAGCTTTAATCCAAAACATAATTCGTGTGTTTTTTGTAACAATTGTTTCTTTGAATGTAAAATATTTTTTAATCAATTATTCTTCACAAGAATTGGTCAGAAAAACACATTAATCTCTTTCTCAACCTTTTTGTCTCATATTTGCGTTAAATAAGGGTTTATTTCCAATAATATATAAATACATTGAAATTATCTTTCATTACATTCATTGAGATTTCAAACAGTTTTCTGTGAAATGAAAACTTTAAAAAACAGTTCATTTTTATAAACAAAAAATAAGTTCCGAATTTGAATTGAAGTTATGGTTCCTTGCATTCATCCAAACCATCCAAACACTCATTTCAATCCATCCCTGCATTCATTTTCTGTAAATTATCATTCAATTGATTATTAATATTATTATTATTATTATTATTATTTGCAAATTTGAGTTCATTTTCAACAAACCGTTTGTTTTCTTGTATAGAGTTTTAGTGAACACAACATGAATGCGAAGAAAAAGACATTTTATTGTAATTTAATATTAAATGCATTTTTTGACTACAATTACAATTCATGCGTTAATTATTGTGACTTTTTTCCACTGATAACAACAAAATCATTTGAAATGAAAAGCTTTAGTGAATATGTAGTGAAGAGTAGGAAAAGTAGGAAAAAATGAAAAATTTAGGAAAAGTTCAAAAAAGATATAAAAATTATTACAAAATTATTATATGATATGAAAAGAGAAACAAATTTTTTTGGAAACAATTTTTTCAGATTTTATTAAACTATGAATTGAGTGGTGCTGTCAGTGCTGTGGCTCTGAATACGAATTGTCATTATATTTCTGTACTATTTTTTAGTCTGTATTTTGATTGTAGTTTAAAAGACATGCAAAACGATTGCCTAAATCTTAAGGGAAAGTAATATTTGTATATTATATCAGTTGTATTGGTATTTCATCATTGAATTGAATTTAATATACGATTAAATAAAACATTTGTTATTACTATTGAATATTCAGTGTATTATAGACATTAATATTTGTCTCATTATATGATAAAACAATTTAATCCATAATTACTATCATTACTAATGAATGATATGATTATTCATTTGAAAATACATTTTACAATTGATTGTAGTTTTTCTCAAACTTTTCCTCAAATTATAATTTTTTTATTTACATATTCTGTGTCTCAAACACTCAGTGAATGAAAAATACAGTAAAAAGTCTTTCTATTAATTGTACTTTTCTTTTGACCTAAAAATTCAATTGATTTTCAAACTGAATGAATGTCCCAACACTTGAAAGGCTTTCCAACTCGTAATATAAGCCGACATCCAGTGCTCAGACATATAGACATATCTTAAATATCAATCTTAAATGTGATTTTGATTGTGTGTTCAAATTGACTCTCATTTCAAGCCTCAAAAAACAACAGAACTTTATTCAAACTGTTTATTAGTTTTTGATTTTCAGATCTTTTTTTGTTTGTCTTTCAAACTGATGTCAAATTATAATTCATTTTTTGAATAATTTTATATTGAATTTAAGCCCAATTCCAGTGCTTTTGAGCAAATGGTGTCTCAAATTAGCGAAATAAACTCCGAATTAAAGTTTAATATAGTCTTTGAAACTATGCTAAAGATTAGATGATTAGATAATTAGGTAATCAGTTGTTTGTTATAAAATATGCAATTCTTTTGAGGTATTCTTCTGTGCAATAGATTTAAGTGAAAACAAAGCAAATATAATATAAAATTTGAATCTTAATACCAAATAAATGTTTAAATTGTTTCTGATTATTGTATTTCAATAATAATTACTAGTATTTTGATAATGAATTTTATATTTATTTTACCAAAACTTAAATGATTAGAGAAATAGATATAAAAACGTTTTGCTCAGAAGTAAATAGAAATACAATAATAGATATGTTTTTCATTAGTATTAGTATTATATCAAATGTAAAGTAAAGTAAACCGAAACTCAAATCCATTAATAGTAAACGATTTTGCGGTCAAAATGAGAGTTACGTTAACAACAGAAATAAGGCTTTGATTTGATTGAGATTTTGTTTAATTTGATAAACCATTTGCTGGAAAGACAAAGCCATTGATTGCAAAGAATTGGCTAAAAAGCAAAACAAAAGTGAATTTGTTTTGAGTTTGTCATGAAATCCAATATAACTTTATATGACTTTACGGTTACTTTAATTTCAATTTATTCTCTATTAATATATAGTTTATTTCAATTCAGTTATACTGAGACTAAAATTGTTTGTAAAAGTAGACACAAATTGTATTATAAATTGAATAACTGTTCAATTGTTCAATTAGTTTGTGTAATGAATGCCATCAGAAATATATTGAAATTTAAGTTTTTATTATTACAGAAATTACTGCAAAATATAAATTTGACTTTTTTTTTGGTTGAGTAAAGAAGAGAGAAATGGTTCTCATCTTTACTATTATTACATACTATTTGTGTGCAAAACTTTTTTCATGTCTTTTATTTGATTTCTAAATATAATTTAGTTTTTGTTATTTATTTCTACAAATTTGATGTCATTTTTGCGATTACTATTAAAATTGAAATTTTGTTGTAAATTAAAGAGAAATTCAAATAAAATAAAATTTTATTCTGAAATTAGTTTTCATTTTATTTTAATTATTGAATTAAAATCATATTTTCTGGTTTTTATTAACTGTTTTTATGTCATATTAAACAACTATTAGGACTAATCTATTCATAAACTTTTATATACCTTTCCAGTCATACAATCGATTGATTAATATTCAAAATCGACAGTCATTTGAATGAATAAAAACAAAAATATTGAGAAAAATGTAATTATTTTATTATATTATCGGAAAAATTGCATTCAATTTGTTTTCAACCATAATATCAAAGGAAGAGTTCAAACAAAACATAAAAGTTTTGTTATTTTCTCATCAATAATAGACAAACATATGAAACATATGACGAGCTTTGAAATGTCAAAAGTGTTTTGTTATTACAAAATATGTTTTTTATATATTGAATATATTTATACATTTAATAAACATAAATACAATCAACGGATATAAATGTTATGGAAATTAGTGTTTGATATGAATCGTCAGAATTCATGTGATGTCTATTGAAATGAAGCAAAACTTGTGTTTTTGTGAGAAATGCTTAAATCGATTGCAAATATTCTGATTAAATATAAATATATGTTATTTTCATTGTAATAATGTTTTTATGTGTTGTATATCTCAACCCAAACATTCAATTTTGTCGATTGGATGTATGGGTTGCATGGATAGCACTGGTAGTTAGAGGACAGTTGTGTTGATTGTATTTAAATCAAGGGCTTAACTGATTTGTCTCATTCAGTGAATCCAAAAGTGAGTATATTATGTGAATTAAGAGATTGTCTTTCAATTATGAATTGAAAAAATTATCGATAATTATATCTATTTTTATATATTTTTCTGCAAAACATAACATCATTTGAAAAACACTTCATAAGAGAATGACTTTTGGTCTTCAAGTGGTTTGTCATTGAATGGGAATAAACACTAAATGTTTGATAAATGTTTGAATAAATATTGAAATAATTTTTGAAATGCAATACAAATATAAATTGATATATGAATAACAGTTTCATTGCATAAGTAGTGAAGTAATAGTGAAATTCATTTAATGTAATGTTTGTCTCAATAATAATGCAATTTATCATAACTTCAGGTATTTTTTGAGATTAGATTCAAAGCATTGTTCGCTTAAACCAAATATATTTTAGACAATAAGTGAAGACTGACTACAAGTTGACTAAGACTTCGGGCGCCACTTAATTATATGCCATTCCCATCGTGTGATACACTTAAACACCAATACATTGTAATATCAGTTCAAATAAATGATATTTTATGTGCTGTTAAACACTACTTGTTATTATCAATCGGTAAGCATTGGTAACCCATAGTTCAGTTGTTGTCTCGTTTAATCAGCTGAGTTACGCCCCACACCACTACCCCATCGCCTACCAGTGCTCTCAATTGCTATTTACAGCCAAAGAATTTTATTAAACACAGAATTGCTTTCAATTCATTGAATTCATTCATACATTCATACGATATAATAAACGTTAAGCAAAGTAGAGATCATTTAGGACTGCGATTAGAGAAATAGACAATCTGTGGCTACCAGTGCTGTGTCTATGAGTGTCAGTGATGTCAATCATAACTACTTTCATATCATATGTTTTCCCAAATTTTCTGTTTCGCTCTTTCCCTCAATAAAACATAAAACTTCTCTCAACTTAATATTTATTACACTTTTTGTTACAATATATCAAAAATTATATACAAAATGAATAAAAAGTTATTTTTTTGTTTGATTTCAATAAATTATTTTATTTTATGTCTCACTTTCAATGAAATAAACATTTTGTCTGACATTTCAATGAATAAATAATTCAAATATAAATTTCAAGTTGTATTACATTTTCAATGAGTAAAAAGTGTTGTTTGAAAAACTTGTAATTAATTTAATTAAATAGAGAGACAGACAGTCGAGAGAGAGAGAGAGAGAGAGAGAGAGAGAGAGAGAGAGAGAGAGAGAGAGAGAGAGAGAG
>JAQGAT010001206.1:0-16597 GCA_034687845.1 Pantelozetes paolii
ACATTTGGATCTCATTTCAATATATTTATCATATTTTATGAATTTTGTTTTTACATTCACTTATATTTTCACAACACGTAGAAAACCCCCTTAACTTTCATACCTTACCCCCTGTAATGCTAAACTAGAATCGATTGCTCAGGTGAGGGTGTAACAGGCTTTTACCTATTTAAGGAGATTGGAGCTATTCCTCCTTGGTTACATATGCTCTTTATTGTAAATATGCTTTACATAACTTTCCCCTAAAAGTCAGGTCCAGTGAAAATAAAAGAGTATTTTTAAACATTAAACTTAATGTCTATAATGTCTATACAGCTGTCAGTCCAGCACTGGTCCAACAAATCCAACAAATAATTGTTATGAAAAAAGTTTTTATGACTTTTATTATGAAAAAATCAAATCAATAGAGAAATTGTCGATAAATTGTGTGAATATATGATAAATACATAAATAATATAATTTTGATATAATTATTGTCTCATATTGTGTACACATTATAACAGCTATTCATTCAAAAACATTAATCAATCTAATCTAACCTGTCTCAGTTTTTGTGATTTTATAATTGCTGACAAAATAATTTAAGAGTTGATTATCAATGCATTGATATTGTATTGAGTGTTTTTTCAAATAAAATAGAGTCATGGTGAATTTATATTTTCTGTATTTAAACCGTATTTCATTTAATTATAAGTTTGAACATTAAAAGTCTTATTAATCAGTTATTTATTGTTTTCGCTATTTTATTTCGTTATGTTTATAATGAGTATAAAAATAATTTGACCAAGTATATATTTTTACAAATTCTCTATGAATGACAAAAGATTAATCACTTTTTATATCCAGGTATTAAATAGTCTTATGTTTAAAAAGTAAATCAAAACTTCAATAACTCTTTAGTTTATAAATATTTAAAATATATTTCAATGTATTTTTGCCTCAATTTTAAACTCAAGTTAAATATCTTTAAGTAATTAACAGGAACACTTAAAATCTAAAATCAAATCTCAAGTAATATGTGATTGAATTAAACAATTAATTATTCATTGAATTAATGATATGTTTGTGTCATTTGATTGATAGCGTCCACCCTCTCAGTCACTCAACTCCTATGGAGGTCACGGCGTTCACGATGACGTTAGATCACCAGCTGGTTCTACCGGTACCCCGGGACCATTATCACAACAACCCAGTTCACAACAAAGTACAGACAACAACAGCGAAGCCGGTAAGTCATCACTTGTTTTATCAATAATTAGCGATAATATACTGACAAAACATAAGCAATGCTATGAGTCTATGGTTTGGTAGATATGTTGCACCAAATGCTTATTAAATTGATTGCAATTTCGCTCACATTTGAAGACATTTCACTGAATTTTAATATAAAATAATAATTACTTTTTAAATGATTTATAGTTTTATCGCAAACATTCATAAATTTTTTGAAAACCTTTTTTTAAAAACTTTTTAATTGAGAGCAATAGTAATAAAAGATTATATTTGTGTGTATGGCTTGGTATTAAGTGATAGCACAGGTAGGGAGGGATTGGTAATAGAATACGTGAGACATCTATAATAATAATAATATTGTTTTGAATATAATTATAAAGTCATTAATATTCGCCAAATAGTGATCTGAGAGGACACGCATTGAAGACACAGTTTAGCTAAAAATTGTTTAAAAAAGCTTTTGAACGAAAAATGTGTTGATTTTGGTTCATGTCTTGTGTTTGAACACTAGATATGAGTGAAACATATACTTAAAAATTGATTATTAGGTTATTTCCAGTGTTTGAGACAATGGTTTCTAAAAATTAATAAAACTCTTGTAAATACAAATGTCTGTCCATTTTGTCACTGATATGATACCATCCCATCCCTTGTGTATTAGACATCCAGTAATTCTTATATCTGTCCGCAAATCACTGAGTGATCGCATATAATCTAAATGAGTCTAAATTATTATGACTGCCATTAAATGAACGCCACTTTTGAATGCAATTAAGTTTAAGCACTAATGAACTAAAAGATAACTCAAATGACTGAATGACTGAATGCCACACAAAATGTCAAAACCTATGAATCCATCAATTTTTTGTCGTAATTGCCATTGAATTTGTAAATTGTTTGTTAGGAAACCAAAAGAAACTTTAATTCAATACTTATTTTTGTTAAGGAATTGAAAATCAAAATTACTATTCATATGATTTGCTTTCCAACCCATCCTTACCATCCGTTCCCTCAATAAGTCAGTATTCATCCCAAATATTAAGCGATGATATATTTGTGTCATTAGACTTCAGCTTTTGCTCGCTTATGTATACCAGTGCTGACGATGACTGAAAGGGTGTTATTGAAGAGTAGATATGCTATAAATATAATACCCAGGGTTTACATTGTTTTCAGCTATTTTTGCTCAAATAATTAGTAGTGTTTTTCACTCTTAAACAAAACAATAATAATCTCTTATATTGTGATAAAAATACAATTTGTCTGAAATTTTATTAAAAGATATTTCACTTTAATTTCAATAATGAGTGAAAAGAAATGTTAAACAATAAAAGAGAGAAATAAGTGTTTTCTTCATATATTTCACTGAAATAAGAGAAAAAAATGTTTTTGTTTTTAAATTCATTTAATATTTCATTGGTTTTGACTTTTCTTCTTATTTTTGTGTTGAAAAAAATGAGAAAAAGTTGTTAAACAAGAGGCGAGTGAACAGTGAATAGAGTACAGGCAAGAACTGACTTCAAGTTTAGTCAGTTTGTGCTCTTGGTTAGGCTTCGCACTGGTAGTGTAGTGGAGGTTTTGTGCCTAAAATGCTATATCCATGCGAGCGTGCAATTCATGTCTGACAGAGAAGTCTTTTTATGTGCAAATGAGAGCTAAAGGAAAATACGTTACACTATATGTAAAAAGTTATTCTCAGTTGAGGTGAAATCGTATACATAAGTAGTGAACCAAACGCCTATAGAATTGGGAAGGGATGGGAAAGATGCCCAGCGTGTGTATGTATCTGTTTTTAGTTTTGGAGATGCAGGTGAAGCCCCTAAGGCTCAAACAAGACTAGCTGGCTCTCACTGTGCCTCGTCTTGGCCTCCAGTACTGAGTGAATGGCACAGACATTCTGTTGCAGAGCATTCTCGCACTTCAGCATAGATTTTGGCATTTATTAGTCCACACATGAAATACAATGTTGAGCACAGGTAACGACTGACAGTTCATAGTTAAGGAACCAAATGATTATTAGATACTAATAGCAGTAAAGATACGAAATTTGCTTTCATTTACATATCTTTACAAATCTATTGATCAAAAACAACAACTTTTTCCTTTCAAACACTACATTCACACCAAACCAACCAAACCTTGACTTTGATGGGCACTGGGTTTGGAAGACCTTATTTGGTATTCAAGAATTCCTAATATAATAATGACCTTTAAGTCCACTTATTGTTTGACAATTTTGAGCCATTATTTTGCATTAAATTTGAATTTGAGTTAAATTTCTCAAAATTCTTGTGCAATAATACCCAAACTTAATGAACAGTCCATTGCTTTCATCTTTTATCACAATTTTATAGTCGACTAAACCTTTTATTTTTTTCTCTCATACTATTAAACTATCCATAAATTATATTCCTCACTGTTCTGAGCTCTGGTGAGCACAGGGAGTGAACCCAAGAACAAGAGATTGTGAATATAGTTATAGATTCAGAAACATTTCAAATTAACTCTTATCTCATCTTTCATTGAAAAAAAAATTAATAATAAAAATTCAAACGAAAAATAATTTTGTTTCTGAAGTGAAGTGAAGATGACTTTCAGTTGAGTTTATATATTGATATAATGATCACTATTTTATAGTTTTAGTACTTAAAGGTTAAGTAGTGTTAGCGCTGTTATATAAAAATTTAAAAGCAAACACAACCATCCATTGCGCGCATCCATTCTGACAACAGCTGCTGCACTGGTGTTACAGATTCAGCCAAACATCAAAAACATATTGAGAGAGAAAGTGATAGACAGTGAGTGCAGCAAATGGTTATGATTAGAGTCAAATATACTGGTGCTGTGCTGTCTGTGCTGATGGTGGTGTGGATGCACTCCTTTGTCAGCTCTTATTTTTTGACATCACATCAGACTATCTGTGTTAGGAATCTGTGAACGGCTTTAATAGTCATCCCTTCACTGGTTTCTTAGATAAGAGTTTATGCCTGACTTGAATACCAATTAGCACTGCGATACCACTCCCGGGCCTGACATTCACTTTTGCCATTTCTACTGTTCCTCTCTATCTCTATCTTGAACTCAATAATGTCTATAATATGTTTGAAATGAATCACTTGTTTTCTGGTCGTGTTTTTTCTCTCCTTTTTTAAATGAGAAGTAAATTAAGAGTGAATTCTTCGTTGGAAAATGTTTTTCATATAAATTATCATTAATTCTGACACAAGAGTGGAGACAAGGAGTAGAGGCAAGGGTTTGACCGCAATTTTCATATTAATTCAGTGCTACTTATTCTTAGCATTCAATATATCAAAAGCTATTTTATTTAATCATTTGTTTCATTACTCAGTATTTAAAAATTGTTTTATCATTTGCATTGAATTTGGAGTTATATTGAGAGCCCAACTGTTCCCACGATTTTCAATTCAATTCATATATATTTTTTGTTGCATTCAATTGCATGTGAATTGAGTTTCTCTTTACAATTATTATTATATTCAAAGATATTCACAATTGATTGCCATTTAGTAGAGTTAGTGCTCAACTGTTGTGAGCACTACTTGTGTTGTATTTAACTTGAATATTGTGTTAATATTTTTTAATACCCTCTCACACCCTGACATATCATACCTTCCCTCTACTCGTGTTTATATCAATACTAAAGCGCGTGCATTGGATTTGTTGGTAAATTATATTTGACATAAAAAGAGCTCTCAGTCTGAGATCCGATTGAAACCAGTGTTTAGTTCAGTCTTTAGTAAATTTCATACAATAGTCGACAATATTTGTGGGCTTTTCAGGACTGGTATTGTTTTTGGAAAGCCGTTTTGAGCCAAAGCAAGCGCTGGTTTACTAAACAGATAAGCAGATTTGGTTCGACTTACTTCTGCACCGGCAGCTCAGCACTGGTATAACAATGGACTAAATGCGATGGTGTGGGGTTGGCTGCCTCTGTACAATGTTACTCTACCAGTGCTGGTACTGTAGCCGGTGCTCAATTTATTTCTTCAAATACAAAATGCTTTTGCCATTGCATTCACTACTGTATATCACAACTGCTTTCTTGCCGTTTGTATTCACATTTCGCACAGTTTTGGCCCAAAACTCAAAACTCAATTGCGTTTTCCTATTATACTATTGAGAGTATTGAACAACAAAACGCGTATTACTTCACACAAACACATCCAACACAATAGCAAACGCCAAATAATGCTCAGTAGAGCTCACACTAAGCCCTTCCCAACAGTTTTTGTATTATTTGAAAAACTGGTCGATTCTTCAGAAGATATTTCCCTTTTCTGTGACTAAACTCTCGGTTCAAGCGATTGCTTAAAAAATATTTGATTTTTTAAGTCTTTTCACTAAATATTCATATTTTCTATTGAAGTGAATCTCATGTCTGAAGACATTGAAACACATCTATGAATGAAATATTTGTGAAACCAATAAAACAATTGTAAATATTATTTAGCGTTTGAGACAAAAGGCTTTTAAGGAAACAGTGCTCTCAATGAATGTCACATTCAAGACGTGATACTATAAGTTGATAATAACAACCCTATCCCTAACCAAATGCCTGTCCGTTGGATAGGTTTCTAATTTTAGATCACTTGTAACTCGAGTATCCTTTTAGTGATCACAGCTTTGAGTGCGGGTTTGAATGCAGTGCCGATAAGGAAATATTTCCCTTATGTCCAAATAAAAACACTTCCGGCCATTGTATGTACTTCTGGCTACATGTGCTGCCCGTATATAACATCTCTGACATTCTTTCCTTATAGCCGATGCCCAACAATGCATTCACAACAATGTATTCAATATATGATATCATTTCAATTGTGAATTACATTTATGTCTGTCTCTGGTATAGAGAGTTAATGTCTGGCCTAAAATGCCAAACAAATAATATATTAGCAAAAGCTTTGGAGCTTTGGTTTACTTTTTGATAAAATTACTCATTTTATTGTATATCTGCGCCAATAATGCTTCCGATTGTCTAAAATACCATTAGTTTCCTGTGTTTTGCAAACTTTTATATGCATTCACTTCTAATTCATTTCATTCTTGCATTGAATCACAATTTCGTTGACAAACACTCACTACTCTCTGTCTATCCTCTCAGACATTAGATATACTTATTATTTGACTTTCTTTTGACTGAATTTTGCAGAAATAGATATTGAATTAAACTAAAGGACATTTCTCATTTAATTTAATTGACAAACAAATCACTTTATTTGAATGCATTTGAAATGTATATATGAAATGAAATTTCTTTAATGAATAACAAAAATGATTGAAAATATTGCAGACATTTGTTAACAATCTTTTCTTATTTAGTAATAATTTAAGATATTTTTGTTCATTAAAACAAATATTTAAGTAATTTATTGGATATTTTCAAAAATAGTCTTCAAATAAAAGTCTCATATATTTAAAAGTTATTATTATTATTAGTGGTGTTGTTTGTGATTTAAACACAATGTCTAACAGTGCTATAATGCCAGTCCCAACTACTACTACAATAAACTGGAAGATAATTTTTCTTATTATTTCTTTTATTGTAATGCATTCATCAGTAATAGCACTGGTAGTAGTAATAGTGCTGTAGTTTTATCGACCTCTTTAAAAGTAATAACTATTATATGATCCAAACGCCAGAAAGACAGTGAGCACTGGCTATGAGCACCAGTGGAGATACAGTAAGGAAGGCAAAGCCCAGAGAAGGCATTTGCTCTTCATTTTGCTTATAGCCCTGAACTCCACCCAAAATGCTTTGACTCAGACTCTGATGCTGTTCTTCACAATCGCTGATGAGTTTGAGTTTGTGTTTAAATTTTTGTCTATTTATTAATTCAGAAATGATTTTCTGCTCTTTTGCTGAATTACCTGAAGGTGTGTCCAATATATTAAATACATTCAGTGTTTCTCAGTCTTAAAAATATTTCTCTCGTATTTAAAGTGATTTTCAGATAAAGAAAGAAAAACAAAAAAAATTGTTTCAAAACATAAAAAAATTTAATTTCTTTTCAGTTTTTTGTTTTGTTTTTCTCTATTGAATGTAAAAGAGATTTACTTTTGTTTGGATTCGTGTTTAATATTCTTTAGCAATGAATAGCATTATATTCTTCGGTTATATTGGGAATTGATTACAAATATAAGCGCATGTCTTACACTCTCAGTGCAACCATTGGATGCCAAACCAACATATCTATCTCCAAGTCCTTCTCTCTTTCCCTTTCTCTCCCCTCTCTCTTCGACTCTTATGTCTCAAAAGGGGTGAAAATTTCGTGATTAAAGTTTGCATAATAGCCATCATATGTGTTACTGCAAAAGGCAATCGCTTGTTATGTGTCTGTGCTTTAAATTGCTATCCCCTCTGCCCTTTCCCTACCATTCCCTCTGCCTCTCCATCATTATTATATTCGCTTCGTTTTCCAGTCACTGAAAAAAGCTCTGAATTCTATCCCCTCTTAATTGGTTGCGCTTAAGCTCATGTAATTTGAGTCACAAAAAAAGGAAAAGTTGAGGGAATGGTAGGTCTGAGTGATTTCATTTGCATAAAATTAATGCAATTGGGGGGCCGGTGACCAATGTATGTGCGTTGTGTACAATGCCTGGGATATTGTCGATGCGATAATACACGTCCACTATATCTGTGTTTAAATGAGTAAAATAGTTGACAAAAACAATTCACTGATTCAGTGCTCGTTATGAGTTGAGATGAGATGACCTTTTCCTCCAATACCACACTAACTCTGAGCCCAAATGTATTCTTCGGCTGTTGTTCCCCATCGTGTTTGGGTTAGAGCACAGACACCCAAAGGAAGATTAATTGCCTGAAGACAAATATTTTGAAGGGATAGGCATTTGGAGATAGGGATAGGGATGGCATGAATGACAGGAAATGGAGCAATACTTGTGTGTGTGTTCGCATGTGTTTAGCATTAGACCTATGCATACATATGTGTCCCCTTTCCTACTCTAAACACATCCAGTGAACCTCAAAGATAGTATTTGTGACAAAACTTCAATATAAACATAAAGTTGTGTTGAATTTAATGCTAATCTTTATATGCAATTGAATTCCAGTCCTGAAGTTAATGTGAATTTCTCTCTCATTAACTCAAAACTCAATTATTATTTCACTAATTATTTGCATATAATTTCATATAATTTTCATTCATTTAGTAATAAATTATTTTTTCATTTCCAAAATCAAGTCTTAATTTCACTAATATAGCGATGAATTCATAGACAATTCAAACATTGATTTAATCGTTTCATTGAACCCCAGGATCAACTGATCAAACATTTATTACTCAGTATTTTGTTTTTGTGTCCAAACTATTGTCCGTAACGTCTATTGCAATACTATTTTCTCCTTTAATAATGAATTACATGAGCTTTGTTTGTAGTGAACTGGTTCTCCAGTGTTTGGTTAGCACTGGTATTGAGTGGTCAGACGTTGTGTCCAAATATACAAATTTAGATGAGTTGGTCAGTCATATCCTCTCCCTCTCTGTGTGTAAGACTATCTCCGATTAAAGCCATGATTCATGATTTAGGGATATTTCTGTACAAGACTTATATGAGCCGTGAAAAGAAAACACTAAACACAGCACTGGAGTACTGGTGCCCAACACTAGTGCACAAGGGTTTGAGGGTCCAAATGTTCACTTTATTAACATTAGTCACTGAATCCAAGAGCGTTATTATGTCGACAAAAGAAACAAATATACGGCTCAGACATCACAGATAGTGAGCGCAGGAATGAATGCTCTTTAAGATACTATAAATTAATTAATACTTCCTATGAGTTGTAGACACAGAGAGACTGGCAGTGGATGTGAAACTGTTGTGCAAATTAGTATAACTGAGTGAAAGCTAACTCTTCTCTCCATAACATGTCTTTTCCATTACATAAAGGGTCGTAAAACTGGAACTAATGTCTGGCTTTCGATATTTTCTAATCTTTTTATTGTGTTTTTTACTTTAAATTATTCTCTGTTTATATGCTTTGAGATCTAATGACAGGAAAGTTAATATAAATGTTGAGAAAAGTAATGCAATTGTAAACACAGTATGACTTCTGGTCTAAAACTAATTGTCTTATATTTTCTTCGCTTGTTATCTGAGTTTTCAATCCTTTTTTTATACCACAAAACAAAAGTGAAAACAATGTTAAGTGAAAAGAGTTTGAAAATTTGAATGAAAATCTCTTTTAATGTGATGTTTTTGATAAACTATTGGAAACTAAACATTAGTTCTTCAAATCCAAGAGTTTATTGATTTAGATGTGAATCAATCAAATCAAACGCTAATGTATTTGAAAATAAAAACACTATTTATTTATTAATGAAATAAATTTCACTCAAATCTTGATCTTTCACTTAAATACCAATAAAGCATTAAATTAATTGATTTCAATCACTAATTACTGAAATATATTTAAATTTGGACAAAAAATACATTAAAAGTGCTTTTAATTCAATATTTTTTGATTCACTGCCGAAAGATATAATTAAAATTCACTAAAAATAGTGAATCACTTGAACTTCAAAACTATTTTTAGTTTAATATATATTTTTAAAAATGATATTTAAATTTGTGCTAAAGTTTTGAATTTTTGTACAAATACTCTGTATTTTATGTTTTACTCCATATCTTCTCATTTAAAAAGTCTATAATTAATTGAAGATTTATTTTAAAACCAATTTCTTTGAGTGACTTATAATTATATTTTATTATATGAGTGTTTGAATGGGAGGTAAACTCAGGTTTCAGTTACCGAAGGGATTACTGTTATTATTGGTCGTGATTTCCATCCGTTTAATTATATTCACAACCCTTGCGATCCCTTTCCTCAACAAAAATTCAGATTTTTTTTTTCAGTTAGACTCAAATGTTTTGAATTTTATGTTCAAATGAATGCATTTTTTGATAAAAATATATTTATATATAAAATATTTAATACTTTGAAAGACGTGATAATTGGTATGAATTTTATTACCGCATAAATTAAATCAATTAATACTAAAATGAAATAACAATTACTAAAACTTTAATCAAAAGTTTTGTTTAATTACTAAAAGTCTAAATTTTTTTAATGAATTTTCTCTTATATTAAGTGAAGGGAGAGCGGGGAGAGAGAGAGAGAGAGAGAGAGAGAGAGAGAGAGAGAGAGAGAGAAATATTTTATTTTTTATTTCCCATCAAATCTTTAAAGTTTTAAATTAAAAGATAAAAAACAAGAAAAAAACTCAAAAAGAAATTTCATTCGTATTTATCGTTTGAAATAAATTAAATGAAAAATTACTTTATTTTTCAATTTTAAACTGCAATTGATTTTTGAAAAATAAAATTTTGAAATGCATTACAAAAAAAACATTTAAAATATTTTTAATCATTTGCTTAAGACTTAAAGTTTTAAAAATAGTTTCAATTCAATAGTTTTCTCTATTTTTTTATTTCAATTATTCAAAACATTGAAATTCAGTGATAAAGCGATAGTAAAGAAAATTTTGTGAATTTTTTATTTTATTTTGTTTTTCAAAACTCAAACCCAAAGCACAGCAAAAATAGTTTTGAAATAACTCTTGTCTTCAAATTGAAAATCAGTAAAAAATTTTGATTAATTTAAAATTTTATCAAATATTCAAACATTCATTGAATTTAAGTGACATTTAGATTAGTTTTTTGCTTATAATCAGTCAAAATGTAATTTTTATTTGTTTTTTAAACGTATATTTCAACACATTTTTATTGATAATGAATATCAAAATATTATTCAGTGATAGAGATATAGAGAGAAAAAAATGCATTTAAATTGAAATTTGAATAAAATTATAGTTTCATTCAACAAATACCTGCCTTTTATAACATATACATTGAATTTCTTATCAATTTTGAAATAGCATTGAATGTAATTTGAAAAATACTTTTTATCAACAAAACTAAATGTCAGCAAAAAGTCTTCACAAAAATATATCATTCAAATAAAATAGCATTAAATATGATATCAAAAACATAATTAATAACAAAAACTGAAACATAAATACACACTCTCTATAAGGTGTTGAAAATAACTGATTCAATGAATATGATTATAAAATAATTTATTGATTTTAGATAAGGATTAGAAAGAAGTGAAAAATTTATTCAATTTTTTAACTACTTTTCTATTCAGATGTTATTCTGATGTTATTATGACATGTCTTGCCTTAAGTCAAATGTTTAGCTATTAATGAAGTAATTTATTATTACTTAAAATAAAATTTTGATTTAATAACAAAAAATGTTTGAATTAAATGCCATTTTCTCCATCACTAATGAATTTGTCACAAATCGTCTCATTTTAAACATTTAAATATAAGTATTAATTGATTTTATGCATGGATTTTGTTTTTATCCTTAATATACTGTACAGTGGGTTCAAAATTTCATTTTTATGACCTTTCACAGTCTAAAGATTCTTTTCCATATGAATTATTCATTTATTGGTAATTTTGAAAATTATTTTAATTATTATTTAGAGAAATAAAAGTGATTTTATTTTTGTCCAAAAATTATTAAAAATTCATTCAACTCTTGAAGTGAATAACAAAACTGCAGTCAATTCTCCCACAAATGAAAAGTAATAAATATAAAGAAATGTTTGATTTGTAGTTGTGTTTCAATAAAATTGTAAAAATAGTAAAGTATTTTTCAGATCATTATACCCTTAAAGTCTTATTTACATTTACTGACCCGAAACACATGAAACACATCTTTGAAACGACATTTCACTTAATTTTATTGCATTTTTATTTGATTTGTCTGTAGTTTTCAAACATTAGATTAAATAAGATTTTTATTTTTAATTTATTCAAAACCTTATACTACAGTTCAGTGCAGTACAGATGGATAGCAATTAATTAATGATTTTATAACCAAATCTCTCTCTCTCTCTCTCTCTCTCTCTCTCTCTCTCTCTCTCTCTCTCTCTCTCTTTGAAAAAAGCAAAATTAGTTTCAAATGAATAATTGATTATTTGGTAATAAATTTCTTCAATGGATCTTATCTTAAGATCTAATCTCAAACCTAAAGAGTTAAATGTTTTGAGAAAATGTTAGTTTGAGTTAAATTTTTTTGAACATCGCTTTGGGCTAAAAATTATTCAATTCATTGAATGTGAAAAAAGTTATTAAAAGTAAAAATGATTTCATTTTCATCTTAAGAGACATTTGAACAAAAATGAAATACAAAAAAAAGTCAGTCATTACTTGAAAAAACGCAATTTTTAAAACTTTTGAGTGAAAAATGTTTAAATAGAAATCGCCTGGACATACCAACTAAGCTCCTGGTCGACCCCCTGAAGCTTTAAATTTCTTGAAATATCCAATTATAAACTTATTTTTGTATTTTAAAAATTGATTGAATTTTTCTCTAAATATGACCTAAAAATGAAAACTAATTTATTTTGAGATATATTTTCATTAATAAACTATTGATTAATGCAAACAAAGCCAAAGATATGAATAGTTTTTCAAAGTATATAAATATATTTACATAAAAATGTTATTCAAAGACTTAATTAGGTTTTCCTTTTGAAGCCAGCATTAGGTCCTGGGTTTAATTGTTATCATTTGAATATGAAACTGCAATGAAAATAAGTGAAAAGTTTTTAATTTTGATGATAATTACTATTTATGTAAATTCACAATGAATTCAAACGCTAAAGAAGTGAACAACTCGTCAGAGCCAGCAATTAGGTGTATGGCATGGTATGGCAGGTGCTTATGATATAAAGTGGAAATTATTCAAAACTAAGATTAGTTTCCCTGAGTATGGCCTCAACTCAGCATAAGTTATACATTCAGTTGTATTGAGAGAAAAAAATGTATTCATAGTTTGAACACTAATTTTTAGATACAATAATAAGTGGCTGTCATTCACATCAAAGTTTGCATTTGTACTCAGTTTTGATGTTTTATTCGTGATATTCACTGACAATCTCACCGAAGGTTTGGCTTTATATATGCAATGAATATATTTTGAAGTCAACCAAAGCTGCCATTTATGCTAATTCTTGTAATTTTTTCAAAGGAAGTGGAAATCCATTGCCTTTACTGTCAATAATTAAATGATTGAATGATAGACAGCACTTAATATTATGCAAATATTATTACATTTTGATGAACGCATTAAATATATTATATCCTTAGAGATAGTGAGACAAAATAGCAATGCATTTGCTGTGAGAGTGTATGAAACACATCAGACCTGAAGTGATTGTCTGCGCTATTGATTGGAGAAAACCATCTTTTATTCAAAACATTAGAGATTAGATGAAAATATTCTCTCGAGACTCGAGTATTGACTGAAAGTATAACAGATATTCATTGTATTGAAACTATTGAACAGTTCTTGTGTTTAAGAAATTCAATAAAATGAGAAAAAAAGTGCACAAAATATCGGTTAAATTATTTATATTATTTCAAACACAGCACTGGTAGGCAGGGGTATGGTAGGGTAGGGTATGGCAGGGTATGGCAGAGTATGGTTAGCTTTAGTTCTAATCTTTGCTATATTTTTACTCAATTCTAGTCATAGTGTGTGAGAGTATAGGCAGGAAACAGACCGAAGGGATCAGTGGAGCGAACGTCGAGCGCCGGTTCAACTCAATTCTAATCCAGGGGCAATTTGTCACTGTCAAAGCCTCACTCTATGTGTTCACCAGCCCTATACTCTACCATTGCTTCTGCTCAGCACTCAGGCGTTTTCCTATGAGGCCGATGCAAAGATGGAAGTGTTGGATGGCTTGTAGTCTCTCTCTCTCTCTCTCTCTCTCTCTCGACTTTCTCTCCAATATTCGCAACCATTTATACCGCACTCAATGTTGTAATACTTTAGTCTAATATTCTATAGCCTGTGCGCAGGGGTTACCAGTAATAAGCCTTAGGATTTAGGAATTGGAGAAATTGCGTGCACAGAGACACACATAGTATGCAATGACATGTTTGTGCTGTTTGCTCGACCAAACAGACTATAGTTAGGGTAAGACTAAACTTATTGCAAATATAAGACCTAAAAGTGGTGTTCAAGAGATTAATGTATAAAATGAACGAATCGGTTGAAACACCAGAGCCGACAAGTATAGCACCGGTGGCTCTTCTAATCCCGAATAGCTGTTCCATGTGTTAGCAAAAGACCAAAATAAAGGTCTGAATAATTTAAGACTCTTTCAAATGCTTTAAGTTTTTTTGCACTCATTATCCGAAATCGCATTTTTGTTCAACACTTCCCAACATAACTGTGCTCTCCATCCTATGCCTGTTTCTATGAGACCAAACATTTATGATATAAGATTCAGAGCACCGGAATATAATATATTATGAGGAATAGAAAGGCAGAGTCAGTGCACTGTATGTTCAATATTATTAAACTCTAGTATAAAAGCAAGAGCTGTGAAAATGTGTGTATATATGCCTTCGGTTGTTATGACTACGGGCTTTCTTATGGCAATATGAGCAAGATTGATGTTGCATTCATTCCAACTTCATCCATGCAATGCTAAAAAGATGCACCAGTAATGGCAAAGACATACTGGTGCTGGCATTGGCACTGGAGTTATCGCTAGACTTGACTCAACACAATATAAACTCTTATATTCCGAAAGTGAATATCAATGGCTGAACACAAGACTAGCCATAACTTTGTACTACCAGTGCATTGAATCCATTGCCTAACAATCCATTCGATGGTTAGTTGACTTGAGAAAGAAATGTTGAAAACTTTGCACTATTAGCCCAACAGTGCTGTACATACAGTGCATATAGCGCTCCCTTTCTGTAAATGATTGTAAATGTGTCTCAAATATCATTCAATTTCTTATGTTTTCTAACATTTTGTCGAAAAATAAGACAAAAGTAAAAATATTTTTCAAAACTCATTTGAAATGCCATTAAATATCAATAAAACAAAGATTAATGGATAGCCTCTACCAAAAGGTCGAAACATATCTAAATCACAATAATTGTATCGTTTCCTAACTTAACTACCAGTGCTCTCACACTCAGTACTCTTAATAATAAGTTATAAAACTTTATGCAAAATTATAATTATTATAACATTTGTTGTTATCTTTTTTGTGATAATAATAATAATATGAATATAAATATTCAAATTCATTGAAGGTTTACAACATTTCACTGTTTTTCTTATGCTTTATATCGCACTCTATGCCAGTGATGCGAATACTTTGTCTTTTCTGGTATTCATTTGAATACAGTTCCTCTCATTCACACCAATTGCTAATTAATTGAGATTGAAATAAGAAAACAGTGAAAGGCGTCGAAAACATTGACTTTAAATGGGATTTATTGAATAATATTTACATTATATTGAGATATAATACACCAAATGAGACATTACTTGCAATATGAATAGGAAAGCAAAACAAAATATACCCGAATAAGTAGTGAACGGTTGAGAACATCAAAGATTATATTAATAATTGAGTGAATAATAACAGAACTTTAGATCCAATGTTATATTATTTGTATATTTAATCCAAAACACGATATTATAATCAATTATAAGTCAATTCTGTATGACTTGTATAAACAGTAATAAAACTAATGAATAGCAAAACAAATATTATTTTTATTCAAATTGTTTTGAATTATCATTGAATGACATGAGTCTGAGTGTCAGTCAATGGCTGTCTGTCGGCCGCAAAGATAATCATTAACAGTGGATATAATGATAGAGTATATAATGGTTTCGCACTCATAATAGTCCATACAATTACATCAGAAGAGACTTAGATTACGAGTGCTGTGAATCCCTTGTGTACTATCACAACAGTGTTGGCTATGAAAGAGTGCAGTGCTCTTGCAATACACCATCGCTTTAATGCCAATGAAGAGCAAAACTATCGGTTCTGTAGGTTCTGTAGGTTCTGTAAGACCGATATCTAAAACCCTAATACTCTGTAATAACTGTATTGAAGAGTCAGAAGGCTTTTCGCCAACAGTTTACTCAATACAACAAAAATACGTATATATATGACGAGTGCACACACAAGTGAATTCTCCAATTCTCTTGCCTCCTGTCCCACTCTCCCTCTCATACCCTCTCTTTCACAAAATGTGACTCAAATTGAGCAACGATTCAATGCATGCATCAATGGATGGACGCCTAGGTATTCAGTATATGGCTATATGTGCTCAATGTGTTCAATGTATTCGTCCTTTTGTGTCGATTCAAACATTTCTACAATAAATTTGAATGAAATCTGCCAACAGTTTTGTGGACACTGAGGAGAGAGCAGGGAGAGAGAGAGAGAGAGAGAGAGAGAGAGAGAGAGAGAGAGAGAGAG
>JAQGAT010001207.1:0-16593 GCA_034687845.1 Pantelozetes paolii
GATGTTAAACCACAAGAGATGTCCTTTCAGTTGATCATTGATTTTGTAGACAACTATTCCTTCCAATTGTTTGAAAAACCAATTCTCATGTTTTATATCCAAAAACGTTGGACTACATCCCGGACACTGGCTTTTAGAAATCACCTTGATCTTTAATTCAGGATATTGCATGAAATTTTTATAAAAATTGATTTCATTAAACCAAATATTATAATCAGTTTTACTCAAAACCATCGCATAATTGAATGGATATTTGGTTTTAGGATTGAATACAATTATATTTGAATCATATTCAGTGCTAATCAATGAATAATGAAAATCATGTTTATTACTGTCCCACCAATCCATTGCCACACAATAGGTGTAAATACCAGTTGGGTTTGAAGTCTATTGATGTGTAATTCAAATGAATATAATTTCATAATTATTTCAAAATTTATTTTTCACCTGATTTTTAGCAATACATCTAAAGATTACTTTATTCTCTTTAGTTTTGTTTAGATAAGTGCCGTAAACATCAAACTCTTGAATGAAATTCATTTCAATATTTTTTGTTTCATTACTTTGTTTGACAAAAAGACTTTCCTTTTCATCACTTTCTATAGTGAACTGCCATTCCTTCCCCTTTGAATACATTACATAATATCCAGAGTTATAATCGGGTTCATTCCACTTGTGTCCAATCTTTAAACCATTATAAGTGCTATTAGTTTGAATCAAATCACAGATTGTCTGGCATTTAATCCAATAAATGATTGGAAATATAACAAAAAGTGATAACATTTTCAAACACTTATTCATTGAATGAATTTTTGAATATTTTTATTTATTAAAGTATTGTTGAGAATTGTGTGAACCACTGAACCATTGAAATGTTATACAATAATGAAATCATAGCTCGGATTTGATTTTAACGAAAATTAACCACAAATTTACATAAGTTTTCGGTAATCAGTCAAATGTTTAAGACTTCAATTCATTGAAAACTTTTGATTACAATTTATAGATATATTATATTTCACAATGAGTTCAGAGAGTGAAGTAATTAGTGATCAGAAGAAGAAGGAGTCAGTTATAGAGCCATCGGAACCGATAAGAGAGTGTAAAATATGTTTTAAACGCTTCTCAGAGAGTGATGTGAAAAGTGGTCAAGTGATCAATCCGTGCAACTGTCAGGGGGTCTATGCCTTTGCACACAACACCTGTATTAATGTGAGACTTGAAATGAATGGTCACTTGATTTGTGATATCTGTCGCTTCCCTTTCATTATGAAGAGAAAGAGGAAATCAGTGATGAATTGGTTGACAACACTTCCAAACAAAGAAGAATTGATTGAACTATTGTTCCGAACCTTAAATCTAATCAATATATCAATCATTGCTTTCATTGCAATAATCTATAGTCAGATACGAGTGAATAGGTTTTGGATTTTAGTATTAATTTTGTTTCAAATCATTCGGACTTTTATTTTAATTAAACTATGGATTGATTTGATTATTAAATTCAGTCAACACTTCATGCAATGGAAAGAAAAATGTTTTCGGGTTTTCGTACAACAAAACCCTAATTACAAACAGAGGACAAGCTATCAAAGGTCTCGGTCACCCACTCGAACCTCCGGTGCCTTCACTAAGAGTAAAGAGAATTCACATAAAAAGAGACAATAATTATAAAAAAGTTTTTGTTTTAAAACTGTTTTCGAAAATAAATATTTTGAAATGAAATGAAATTTTGATTTGTTTTAAGATTTTTAAAACAATTTTTATTACAAACAATTATAAACCCAATAAAATAATTGAAATATTTATTCCAGATAAAAACAATAACTTAAATTATTTGCAATATAATTGCTATCTTTATTTTTTAAATATATTTATTCCTGAACAAAACTGACAAAGTATTCAAACATAACATATTTGACTGTTTGAATCTTGGTCACTTACAATAATCTTTTTCTATAAAAATTAAATGCATCTTAAGTTTCAAACATTTCTCTGTTAATGAAGTTTTAGAATAATCTGAAAGGAAAAACCCCTTTATTTATTCACATTAATAAAAGCCCCTGGGCATACATTAATATCAATATTATTACAGTATAATATATCACTGCAGAGTTATTCATAGATAATAAAAAGTTATATATAACTGATGAGAAGGACTGGTATTTCAAATGTTAACAAATATTAATATTAGACAAACATTTAAAAAAAATAATTTTAAAAATCTATTCAATCGGATAAGAGATGACCACCGGATCACTAAAACCCGACGGATTGTATGCTCTGAGGCTCAGTCTATACACCTCTCCAACGTCGAGGTCATCCAAAGTATATTTATTGCCGAAACAACTGGTGATGTTAACAGTGAAACCACATCCCAGTGCAGATTTCTGGTGTGAATACAGAGAAGCATTTAATTTATAGATTTAGACATTAGTTATTCAATAAAACAGTTATATTCCGTATCAATACTACTGCACAGGTAGATAACACCCACCTTTTCAACAGTCAATAGATAGTAGGTTTCAGACCCGGATTTGTTTGAACCCCACATAACCTTCAGTTGCCTAAGACTTGGGTGATCTATAGTGATATCAGGGATCGGTGGTAACAGCAGAACCTCAGTTGCATTACTGGAAGGACCTTTCTCTCCCTTAGAATTTACCGCTGAGAACTGGAGCGTATAGTAATGGCCGGGCATTAGATTTATAATTTTGATTATTTCCTCTAATTTGCCGTTTGATTGACTGGAGTTGAGTGTCAGGGCTTTGATCTCATCCTTTGGTCCTTCAATTGTGTAATTAATACTCAAATCAACGACTGGTAAACCTTTCACTGTATTGGAACCGCTTATCTTAAACACTGCATACCTGTCCCCAACCTCTGTGACAACTACTTGAAGTGGTTCATCTTCTTTCACTTCAAGGTGGTGTCTGTTTATTTCTTTTGGTAGCACTCTATGACAAATACCACAACACAATAGACTTAATAATAGAAATGTTGAAAAAGTATTCATTTCTTTGTAAATCCTTTTAAACTGTTTTCAATTAATTGTGAATAAAAATTGTATAAAAACTGACAATTATTATATGAAATAACTTTTTATCATAAAAACTGATAATAAATTCAATAATTATTGACTTTTATAAGCATTTTATCTCTAATTTTAGTCAAAATCAAATCAATTGTTCTGTTGTTAGACATTATATCAAAGGTTTTGTTAATTTTAAATCAATACTCAGTAAATCATAGATGAGTTGTAAATATAGATTTTGAAATTAATTTATATTTAAATATTTTTTGTAACCCCTGTGTCAGTCCACCTGTGCTGTTATACAATTCGTATTTTATGTGATTTGAGTGAATAGAAGTGAAAAATAATTTGAAAAATGAAAATAACTTTTTTATTGTTTGGAAATTCCCTAAAATTCTTAAGAATAAAAATAATTGAAACCCCAAACCAACAAAAGAGACTCTCTTTTATGACTGATCCTAAAGACAGACAATTCAAGTCATGAAAAAAAACTTCTGTAATAAATATCAATACTTCTATAAAAAGCTAATCTGTTTTGCATCCGTGTCCTCTAAATCATTAAAGATTTTACACATGAATTGAAAATTCCAAAAATAAATATTCTTTATATTTACGTTTGTCTCTGAATATAATTAATCGTTTATAGGGTGAAGGGTTTAGAAACAACTTAATTGAAAACAAAAAACTATCAAAAATGAAATAAATTATTGAATGTTTTGAAGTGTTTTTAAAAAGTACTTCAAATTCAACTTAATGTCAATTTTGATGTTAAACATTAAAACATTAGGTTTTAGAGTCAATTCATTAAATTGTTATATAATTACAGATCTCAAGGATTTGATGATTGAATTGGATCTGAGAGTGAAATAAGTGACAAACTATTGATTAACTCCGAGATAGAGATCAAACACTACTTCAATGGGTATTTTTGGCAGTTATACCGGGTTTTTGATCATAGGTTTGGTTATATATTGATTGAATAGTTTAGCAGTAATTAGTGGCGAAGACAAGACAGGAATTGATTATATTTGACGTTAAAAACAGTTAAATATTTTAATATTTTATACTTTTTTTTTTGAATATTAATTCAAAATTCAAGACAACTTTACAGATATTTATAGTTTTTATTTCAATGTGTTTAAAATATAATTCAGATGTAAATACAGAATAATATTTTGTAACAAGATATCTGAGAATATTCTGAAAATGATAAACAATGTCATTCAAAATATTACAGATCTGATATATTTTCTGCAATTTTTTGTATTTTTGTATTTTTTGTTTAAATTGTTTTATTAAATATTTTATTGAAATCTTATAATACCTGTCCATTACTCACACAATACTTAAATGACATCTTATTTAATGTAATATTTTAGTAATGTTTCACAACCGATGAAAAGATTGCATAAAATTCATATATTTTGATAAAAATCTAATAAAAGTATTTTAATTGTGTATAAAGTTGTGGTAAATATAAGTGTTTTCAGTTTCAGTTTTTGTGCCAAAATATTGTCACAACATTTGAATTACCTGTATTATTTTTGTTGACAATTGTTAACTGATGAAACTTTTTTACAATTCAGTCATAAGTGATAAAAAGACTTTAAGATTGAATTAACAGACAATCAGTTATAATTTGAAACTAAGAAAGAGATAACAAATCACTTGTTCTTGAGTTTTGACAATAAAAACAGTTTAATGTTTTCTGAAATACTTTTTTTCATTCAAATCTATAAACGATTTAAATATTAATTGATTGCTTGAATCGGAAAACCTATTCATAAAAAAAATATTTAAAATTTTGTCAAAAATAATCATAAATCTCAAGGATTTAACAAATTATTGGCAGAAGAGTAAGCGTTGGGACAGTATTTCGGACTAATTTATATTCAGACGACAATATAGATCGCGGAAAACCCAATCCCTGTCCAAAATATCCTTAACATTGGTGACAAAGTCTAAGCCACTATTCAGATGATCAGCAATAGTCTGAAGGCTCGTATAATTGATGGTCGACACTGATAGTGTACAGCGCCGGTAGTTATCCAGAGGGGTTAGTTAGCCTTCGCTTATGTTTGTGCTTATGAATTGGAAAACAGGGTTTTAATAGAAATAATGATGAAAACCACTAAATAGTATGCAATCGTTATATACCGGCAATAAATCTTTAATATTCAAAGCACTGGTATATCAGTGCCGAAGATCTATTGAAATTAGTTTTTCTATTACTTTCTAATCTTAGAGTAGAGACACATAAATACAAAATCGCTTTTGGATTCACCCTTTTTCATGTGATTTCCACTCAATCCAAGGTCACTCTGGAAAGTGGTCTCCGAGTACTTGCCTATAAAAGCACTGGTGGACAGTTAGCTCGTCCTCATTCGACAAACTTCTTAAGTTAGTAGACATAGAAAGCAATTATAATGTTCTCAAAGGTATGAATGAATTGACTTTCGGTCTAAAGAATACAGATTTCAATGAAAAGCAATATTTTTGACAAAACTTTCATTTAATATATATTTCACTTCAAAGGCACTGATCTTTGCTTTGGTCGCAGCCGTGAGCTGTGTTCCCTACGGCACACTTGACGCCGGATACTACGGTGCAGGTCTGGGCGCATACGGCGTTCCCGTCTACAGAAGCTCAGCCCTCATCGGAGGTTTGGCCGCAGCCAACGGTTACGGATATGGAGCTAACTTAGGAAGAGTTGCTGGTATTGGAGCCCTCAGAACCGGTGCCATCATTGGCTCAGGTGCTCTCGGATACGGAACCGGCGTTATCGGTGGTGTCCCCGGTGTTGGTCATTTGGGATTGGGATTGGGTCACTTGGGTGTTCATGGTCTCTCAGTGCACCAGGCCGGTCCAGTGAACGCTGCCGTCCAGACCATCGCCAGAACTGTTGACTACAGAGCCATCCCCAACACCGGAGAGCCCGCAGTCGTTCAAGACATCGATGTCGGACCCCAGGAGTCACCCCTGAGAATCAACTTCCAGTCCAAGTCCTCCCCATTGGCTGTCACTCAGGCACACATTCCCGGTATATATGAACACAATTATTACTAAAACAGATTTTAACGATTATACTTCCTGTGCCCGCAGCTGAACCCGGACAAGTCCAACACACCCGATCAGAAGACGAGCCCCAGACCGCTATCCACACCGTCGTCAGACCAATCCACCAACAGGTCAACGAAATTGTCCAACCCTTCAGAAGCCTTCACCAAACTGTTGAGCCCGTCATTGAACAGACCCACACCAACATCGCTCAGGGAGAAGGTGTCAGACTTACCGGTTTGACCACTGGTGTTGTCGGAGGAACCGGTGTAGTGGCCGCCAACGGTATCGGCCTTGTCGGTGGCCGAGGTCTCATCAACTCAGGCATCTACGGCTCTGGCCTTATCGGAAACGGTGTCTATGGCACAGGTCTTATCAACCGAGGTGTCTACGGCACAGGTCTTATCAACCGAGGCGTCTATGGCCACGGATTGGCCGGTGTCTATGGAACCGGTATCACCAAAGCCATCGCCACCCCCGATGTCTATGGCACCGGACTCGTCAATGGATTGAGTGGATTGTCCACCAAAATCCTTAGATACTAAACACTAGATATCTAATTATTCTCACCCCTAATACCCCTTAAACCTCTTAAACCCCCTTAAAATTATAAGTCAAATAAATTCTTAAATTGTTTTTTGAAATTAGATTTTATTTTTGAGAAACACTTCTCACTTTCAATTCTCCCCTCTCCTCTCAAAACCCATTAATTTCTAATCATTTTTAATCCCAAAAAAAATTGAATAACTTTTTGGTTATTCAAACACAAAAAAAATTATTGTTTTTTAAATGAGAAATAAAATTATTTAAAAGTTTTCTAAACAAAAGTGTTTTTAAATATTTTTTGAATGAAATTGTAATTCAAATGTGTTTTGCGGTTTGAAAACAGTTTCCAATTCAAATAAAAACATGATTTGTGCCAAAAGTTGTGATTAATTTTGTTTTAATCATTGGATAAGGAATTATTCAATATTTAAGCAAGGCTATATTAAAGAGAAATTGAATAATGTTAATCAGATTATCTGAAACATTGAAATCAATTGCAATTCAAATGATATTCAGTGATTCATATCTTATGAAAACACAAGTTTTGAATTTTATATTAAGGGGTAATTGAGATATATTTTCAACATTTACATCATTAAAAATATGATAATCAGGGACATTGCAATTTAGAAGTAAACTACGAACGCATCAGAGTTTGCAATAAAAGTCAACAAAACATTATTAAAACAAAATTACTTTTAATAAACATTTTTATAATTCAAAAACAACTTAAGAGTCACTGAAAGCCGGAATAGTCTGTCCGTCGGACCAAACGAGTGGTCAAATCTGCCAATTGTTTCAATTCATCGATATTTACATTAAATGTTTGATTGAAATTGAATTTTGATATTTTGTATAAAATAATTGAATGAAATAAAAGCAAAACCAGAGATAATACTAAAACTATTCTCAAATACAGTGTCTCTCGAGTACTGGGGCTGAAAAAATACTTCAAAAAGTTTGCACATTTGTATACATTTCCTTCACGACTGGCCAACAGCTCCTCATCAGCCCCTAAGAGGTTGAGCTCTTCTTCCAGTTCTGACTCCGGACACGTCAGGAATGAGGAAATTGAGTCATGTCTTGGCCTATAATACCTTAAATGTTAACAAACAGCCAAATATTGAGCTAAACTACCGAACCTTTTACTCTTCAATACGTTGGCCACCGATTCTTCAAACACCTCGTCGTCGACCTCTTCCTCAACGATATTAATGTTATCCCTAATGATTGGATTCAACTCTTCCTCCTATTGTCACACAATTATCAATAAATTAATTACTTGTTCAGAGAATAGCATTGAAATCATGACTCAAGTCTTACATCTTCGTCAGAAGAATCGGAGGAAAGGCCTAAATCCATGCCATAGTTATAACGAATCAGTTGCCACACCTCTGAGACACTCATCTTCTGGCCAATGATGATGTCCTGCCATAACCTATAAATACGTTTGAATGCCTTATCTCTGGCGACAAATGAAGTGAAGATATATTTGTTTCCATCGCTTGTTATCACTTGAATAGCGTTAGGAATCACACGAATAGTATTGGCTTTAGTTATAGCCGTTATATCACATAATCTGATGGTTTGTATTGTTTCCCATCCGAAGATATTTGCGTGAAATGATAGGTAGTTGACGGACAGGTAGAGTCGGCCCTGAATTAGTATCTCTCGCTGTAGGGCACAGATAAAGTCAGCGATCAGTCTTTCATTCTGTGGTATAGTCTTGTGGAAGAGTCTGCGGAACTCTATTAGACGAGTCTTATATGAGGGCAACAGTAGGTGTGACCACGACATCGAGCGCTTCACCTTTTTTTCATTTTTGTCTAAAAAGGGTGAAAACATTGGATTAATTGAGAACTAATTTCAACAGACATTAAGTTTGAAAAACCGTTAGATTTGAAGTGAAAACTGATATAAAATTAGATTTACATTTAATTAGTTTCTTATTATAAGACATGTCTTTTTTCGCAAACAATTTATAGTTTAATAATAATTATAATATCTTTAAAGCAAAAGTTAAATAAAAAATACAAAACACTATTGAAATGTCAAAGTCTTCTGCAGATAAGGGGAATAGTATGTAATTTCTTATTAAATAAACGATAATATTATTGATTAAGATTTCAAAATGATTTAAGTTTTTGAGCTCAAAATAACTTAATATTTAATACGAGAAAAAAAAATTAAAATAAATATTCATTGCTATCAATCACTGCTAACATTTAATAATACTTTCACCAGTGTTACACAAAATTGTCAAACAATTAAACAAATAAAAGGAAATTACGCCAAAAGTTAACAATTTATTAGTAGTTTTGTTATAAGGGTTTCAATGAATTCAATGACAAATTGAACAAAAAATAATCACTATTTCTGACGACAAAACCATTTTAAACATTGAATACAATTGAAGTAATTATCGTTTAAAATCACATTTCAGTGAAAATATACTTATGATTGAAAAAATTATTAACAAAACATTCCCTACTTTTGCTGTTGTTTTGGTTTATTTCCAAACTTTTAGTTAACATTTGACGTGAGATAAAGTTCGCGTTCAGTCATAGAGTGCCTAACATTTGTATTACTGTCACTAAAAAAGGCCAAAAACTAAATAACAATTGTTTTGATATTCAAACACACGAATCAAATTCACAGTGAATTCTCACAATAACTAATAAGAGGTTTGTTCACGAGTTAATCACAACAACAGATGGTTCAATGGTTAGGTATACCAGCGCTTAGCACAGTAACAAATAGCAACTGAGGCTATCGACTGATGGTAGCCCAGCAATCGGTTCAGTGATAGAGAATCTCTGTTTTAAGATAACTATAATATTTTAGAAATAATTAATTTATAGACAAAAAAATATTAAGAAATTCTCAAAAATATCTTTGAATTTGATTCAGAAATCGCTTGAAAACATAACTGAGACTAAAAAGTCAACTGTCCTGACGACAAAGTGTGAGAAAGTAACAGCAATTAGAAATACCGGTTCAGAATATACCGGTGCAGTTCAACCAGCACACAGTAAAAACAACATAATCGACAAAAGTTTATAGACACTGAGGGGAAGGGCTGATGAACTCTACTGAACATCAATTGATTTAAAAACAAAAATTATATCTATTTTCCGAAAAATACTTTACTATTTATGAGTCAATAGTCCTCTGAATTGTAATATTGATTGAAAACAGAAATTGTTTATAATTTCAATGAATGGGAAGTAAAGTAAAACCAAATCTAAAGTCTAATACAGTATAAAAATATATAACCAAATTGATTGGAGAAATGTCATTCTGTTTATGAATTCATGACAGAAATGACTAATTTGTTGCAAAATTTGTAATTAATTTGATTTCAATTTTGATAACAATTGATAATAAGTACTGAAAAAAGTGTTTTTATTCAAATAATCGTTATTTCATTATATCTGCAAAAGTTTTGCGATAAAACCTGACTTTTATTTGTAGTGAAAATAGATTACAATTTAAGTGGTTTTTCAGACGCGAAATATTTGGCAACAATTTTGTCTCATTTTCAACGAGTATTCATTCTCAAGGTCTGTACGTATGGTTAGAATTGAATCAATTGAATGAATAGTTTAATAACAAAAGAGAAATCATTAACAAAAATGTGTAAAAAAAATATCCAGTATTTCAGTCAATACTCAAATACTGTTATGAATTGAATCGCAAGAATCGATACTCACTTGACATTAATGCAAATCATTTCATTTAAAATCCATTTATAGTAATGAATAATATTTTTGCAAATGTTGTCATTATTTGTAGAAATTATAATCCATTTGAAAACTGAAAATAAAAATATTTGAATAAAAGTTGTAAAGAGAGTTAAACTGGTGTTTAATTTCAAACATCAATTCCTGTTTTACAACTCTCTCTCTCTCTCTCTCTCTCTCTCTCTCTCTCTCTCTCTCTCTCTCTCCGCTCTCTCCCCCCTGTACTTCACTGAATATTTTGATAGCATTCAAAGTTAAACCAGTTTTCATATCAGATGTTTAGTTAAGTCTTGAATAAAGAAAAGCAAAATTTTTCAAACGATTTATTTAATGTTTATCTCAATTAAGGATTCACTGAAAGACTTGAACCATAACTTCACGTCTGAAATGAATTGAAGAGAAAATGTTAACAAAAACTGTTTTTCAATTACTTTTCACTTAATTTTATGGCAATAAGAGTCACTGTTTTCACTCAAACTGTTTTGCGATAAATCATAAAACACTCAAAAAACTTAAATATATGCGAAATACCCCTGAATTTAAGGCTTCTTTAACGACAAAAATTCAAACATTAAGCCCCCTTTGAATTCACTCAACACTACTTTCAATTAGTGATTCAATAAATTAGTCATACCTTTCAGCCCCTGTAATGCAATCATAAAACTGAATAATAAAGACATTTATTAATGATATTTATTATGAAAACTCTTCGGACAACAACTTCTTAAGTGTTTTGAACCACTTATGTGTGTCAGCACTCAATACAGAAGTGTTTAAAAGCCATAAAACATAATAAATGGCATAAAATCTAATCAAAACTTTTTGTTCATTAGTGACCAATCCGTACCCCTTTTCCAGCCTTTCAATGACCTTAAAGTCGCCGAAATAACTGCAGAGCACTTCTCCCAAATCAAACATCGGGTCGCCGGCCATACAGTCGGCGAAATCAATAAAGCCATTGAATTGATAGCTATTTTCAACACTAATAACCCGTAGATTATTGCCACAGATGTCTGAATGCAATAGTTTTGGCGAAGAATAGGATAATAAATATGGCTTTAAATCACTCAACAGTTGACTACACTTCTGGAACTCCTTCTCATCGATGAGCCCCTGATTTAGACAACCGTTCAGATGGACTGGAAATTCATTGTCAAACAACTGAAACCAGTTTTCATACTTCGCCACCAATTTGTGCCGCTTTTGGTCTAAGTCTACAATATATCCAAACCCTTCGCAGCACTCAATTGAATGCAATTTTTGGACATAAACCCCGACCTCACGGAACACATCATCCAATTGTTGGTCACTTAAGACTACTTTTGATAAATCCTTGTCTTCTAAATAGGATTCAATCAAATAATCCGACGATAAGTGCAATAGTTTTGGCGCCGGTATTGAGTTCAGGTGTAAAATGTTCAGTACATACCCCTGAAGGTGCGGTGAATGCATTGCCGGACAGTCGTCTTCGGACAGCTTTCGTGGTAAACGTATTATCACTTTATTTGATCCAAAAGTGTCAACACTTTCGGCGAAAGTGAAACAATGGATCCAATTGTCACAACCGGTGGACATGTCTTCATGTTTGACCACTCGTGCGGTCGGATAGTGTTTGCGGACAATTGTCATCAACTGATTGTCCATATCTTCAGCTGATCTTCAAATCACCAAAACTGGTGACGAAATCGTTGAAAGTCTTGTTATGTCAGACATTGAACTGATGTTAACGTTGTTTATGAATGTATCAAAACTTAAAGTGGTTTTAAAAACCGTTTAACTGTTGAACCGGTTTTGCATTGAAAATAGTGTTTAATTCAATACTCAGTTAACACTGTTTTCCAAAAATTATTTGTCATTTCATTTGTTTTATGTTTTTGTTTATATTTAAGACAAAAAACAATTTGTTTTATCAATTGTTAACTGATTTGTGGTTTAAATACAATTAAAAGTCTTATTAATTATCAATTGATTTATTCTTCGATGGCTTCGCATACAGTCCTTCGGCAACAGTTGGTTGAAATGGGTTTTGAAGACACACTTATGTAATGAATGTCTGAATTGAGTAATGATTTGAACTTTAAGTCAATGTATTGTTTACTCAGAGCTAAAGCATTGACACAATTGGGAGATAACGCCACCATTGAGTCAGTGCTGGAATCGATTGAGTCATCAGATGGTCATGAGATTAAAGCCGAAGACAACAACACAGCTGTCGATGAGTCAAACGCCGGCGAGAAGACTACCGATGAGTCCACCGATGATCTCAAGAGTGTTGACAATAATAATGACTTGGATTTAGAGACAAAGCGTTTACTATATGAAGAGAAGATCAAACAAAGACGTATTGAAAGGGAAGGTATGGTTGAAGACAATTGTAGACATCGTTTGCTCTCTTCTGTTGTCCACTAAGTGTTTCATTTCTTTCTCCCAATTGTTAGCCAAAGAGAAAGAGGAAGAACTGAAGCGAGAGATCAAACGCCGAGAAGATGGCAAAGGAATGGGAAAAATGAAGGAAGAGTTGGAACAATTGCAGAGAATAAAAGTGGCCGAAGATATGAGACGAGAAAAGGCCGAACAGAAGGCCGCCAAAGATGAGATCCTCAGACAGATAGCCTCTGATAGAGAGGAACAGCGCCGCAGCAGACAAATGGCTACTAACCCGGCGCCAACACTCCCCTCCCTTTTAGCGATGCCATCGGCCTCGAGTGCGCTCAACAAAGACGGCAAATGTCGGCTCGCGATCAGACTATTAGACGGAAAACAACTGATCAATGAGTTTGACGGAAGAGAGCCGTTGTCTGCCGTCCGGGTGTTTGTCATAACTAAGGCGGCAGTCGATGGCGACCTGACGTTTGTTATGCCACCGCATCCGCCCTTTAGTGAAGAAGATATGCAGAAGCCGTTGAATGTCTTGGGTTTGTGTCCGTCGTCTCGGATTCATGTCGTGAAGCGTTGAATCGGTTTTTGTTTATTATTTCTGTTTTTCATTATTTAACGAAACTTTTGATACGATTTTCGCAACAATTCCTCAAAAATAATGATTTCTTTTGTTTTTTATATAAAATTTTGTCAAATATTTAGTTGTTTTGAAGTGTTTTCACAATTCAAACGAAAACTTTATTAAAAGATGAAATTGTTTTTAAACTTTTATTTTACTTTGAAATCAATTGTGAATTTTGTTTTCAGCGGTCAACACAATCAGTGGATCTAATTATCGATAACACCCTTATCTCTCACTCTTTGTGTTCATATGTGTTCACAATTGTTGAGAAAATTTTGAATTAAAATAAAATAATACTTAAAATCAGAAATCGTTTCAAACTTTTGTCAGAAATATATATTCATTTGTTTTTTGTTTATAAAATTCGCTTAAATTTACGATTATTTTGAAAATAATTACAAAAATTAAATATAAAATCAATACTTATTTTCTTACTAATGGACAGTGGACTTCAATGGGCAGTTAGTTTTCACAAACAATAGGAATGACACCATTTAGACACAGAATAACAGTGAAATTCATTATAGAATTTGTAATAACTTTTGTCATAATATAAGAAATAATTGAATCTATTTTTGAAATACAATTATTTGTCGACTAATCACTCGATTCTCACATTATTTACAATAAATGTCAACTATATATTCACTCTCACTCAACACCACAACCTTTGGACAGGTATTAAATGGCATTTGAGTGAAAACAGATCAATCAATTGTATGACAAACTTATTATTACAGTAAAAAACAACTCATTATTTGTATTGTTGTTGGGATTCATCATAAGTGGGCGGCGGAGAGAAATAGGTTGAATACATGGGTGACGGCACTGGCTGTGTGTGAAGGTCTCCCGATGTCGGAGCACTGGATGTTACGATAATGTAAGTGACCTGTTGTTCTTGCGGTTCACTGATAACCAATTCGGGCGGCGGACCGACCAGTACTTGACCAGTGATTACACGGGTTTTGTAACATTGATTACAATTACAGCAAATAAACAAAAGCAGTGATAAAACCAATAGAAATATAACTATAGCTCCGATTTGTCGGTCAATTGATATCACGATTAAAGCGGTTGTAAATAAAAGTATGAAATAAATGCCTGTTTTATAGGAAATATAATTTTCATTAATATTTTTGTTCAAAATATTCATTCAATTATTAAATAAATAGAGAATTTCTGGGAATTTCTTTCAACAGTTAATTGCATTTTCAGTACATTTTGTTTACAGAATCTATTAAACAATTCAATCATTTCTGTTATACTGTACTCACTATTGATATTGATTTTTATCTACAAAATTGTATTAATAGATAACATCTATTGTATAATAGATTGTAAAACAGGTGCAGAAAACCGCATATTAATGCAAACATTGAGGAGTTTATGAGTTTGCTTTGTATTTGGAGATAAAATTGCAAAATCTGTTACAAAATTCATTAATATTTTGACCTTATTTTGAAATTATAAACAACTTAAATATATTTATCAAGATCACTTACGCAGAAAGACCCTGATGATATATTTCCTATCAATGTCCGACCGGTTTATCGTCTGATTTTCATTTATCATTTCAATTAATACCGGTTCCCATTAAATAGTTTATCACTTTTTGCATATAATCTTAGTTTAAATTAATATTAAGATAAAAATCGATCAATAATTCAAATAAACATTAAACTCATCGCCAGTTATAAAACATTTTCAAGAATTGCAAAAATAATATTCTGTAAGACATTTGTGTGAATTGAACTCAACAGAGACACTTAATACTGAGTGAACGCAAAACACAACACAAGTTTTACGCAATTCTTGATATCCATGACAACTGAACATTGCCTTCAATTCTGGTATAGGTATTGATATATTCTGGACATTATATCAGTCTTAATGACATTCAATTCATTTATTATTTTAAAGACTGAAATAAATTATAACAAAATATTTTTGCGCAACAATTGAAAGGATTAGTGGTTTTCAAGAAACTGTTTAGAAATCAATGAAATATTTTCTTTAAACTAAACACAAAGACATAAATAATCTGTGAATTTAATACACATTTAATATAAACAATATCAATACAAAAAGGGGGTCAAAGTGTGAAGGGTTTACGCACGAGGAATGTCCACATTGTCCAGTGACTGAACATAATATGCAAATCATTGTTGAAATATATATTTTAAAACAATTAATATTTTTTTCATCAATTCCTGTGATATTCTGTTCATTCGTTGCAGTGAATTGTATTCACAATATATTGAGACAACAATTAAAATGTTTTAAATTAAACATTAATTCAAAACTAAAACTTCATTTCAAAACATGAATTTCAAACACATTTTAGTTTTGTATTTAGTCTTCAATTCATTAATTGATTTGATTTCAACGAAATCAGACAAAGATTGGGTAAAAATGTGGAGAAATTGATATAAAATTCATTTCAATATAAAATTTCAATTTATTGAAACAGTTGTGTAAAAACCCGGAGATCTTTACCGCCGATCGATTCAACAACAATACTGTTCGGGTGTTTCGCGACAATAATTACATTGATTTGAATGGCTTTCCCGATGGTATCCAAATCGGATCCTTAAGTGCAATGACTGACTACCAGTTCTTACATCCCGTCAGCAAAACCGCTAAAATAGTGACAGTTCTCGAGGGCTCTGACAAAGTGATCAACAGAACCGTTAAGTTTGATGGAGTCTTCTGGTGGTCGTGGCACATACACCCAAAATATGGGGTCAGGTATGAGGCCCCGTCTCCCGGTCTCTATTGGGATGAAATACCTAAACCTCACGGATTTAGCGCTGTGTTTCACAACGGAGACGAAAAAGATCCGATGATTATAGGACTGGAAGCCAACACCACATACAGTAAAACACATATGAAAGTGTCAAATGATGTCTTCACTCAATACTAACCACTGTTTTGTATGATTAGATCCATTACTTCAGTTCAATCAATACAACACTTTTTCGGAAGAATAGCACGTATTTCGATGAAAAGGACTTTCCTATTGATATGACCGACGCTTTTTGGTGGCCACCGGTTGGAAGTGCCAAATATTCCGTTTATATCTTCAGATCCGATAAATACTGTCTTTTAACGGATACTAAGAAAGTATTTATTGTTTTCATTGATTTTACTATTAATTGAGTTTTGATTTCAGTGCAAGGATTGGATCCCAAATAAAGATCTGTTTGGATGTA
>JAQGAT010001208.1:0-16573 GCA_034687845.1 Pantelozetes paolii
AGTGAAAACAAGCACAGGTAGACAGAGACAGATCATTTCAAGGCTTGGTGTACTAAAAGGATATATTTAAGGATATATTGAAAGATATTTCCAATACTTAAGTAATGCATAAGAATTGTGACAAATCATGAAAACCTTCAAAATTTTATTATATAATAATTTTGACAAAAAACTTTGAACAGATTTTGTGACAATTTGTTACAACTTTTCGCTCACTTTAAGTGAAACTGAAGTTTAATTTCAATTGTTTTATAAACTGAAGTGAAAAACAATGTTTGAAACAAATAATTCAAATCATATTAACTCGACTGAAGTGCCAATGGGTTCAAGAATATGGCATTTGAGAGACATTTTTATATTATCTTTATATCTGATGACAACAATCGTCGCATTATTTGGCAATTCATTGGTCTGTCGAGTGGTCTACAGATCTAAAAGACTTCAAACGACTGTTAATCTCCTGATAGTAAACATAGCTTTCTCTGACATTGTCTGCGCCTTCACTATACCATTGCAATGGCTATTTTGTGCGGAAGGAATGATGGACAGGTATGATAACCTGTATATTTTCTGTGCAATAACAAAATCAATTCAAGTGCTGTCCTTCTATGTGTCGAGCCTTACCTTCACAGCCATAGCCATCGATCGCTATATTGTAATCCATTATCCGATTCAGAAAAAAAGTCCAAAATTTTTTTTAACAATTGTATGGATTATCTCCCTTTCCTTCGTCATCTGCACTGCAGTCTCGGTCAAGATATTCACTTTCGGGCCCTTATCAAGCGATCCTATAATTAAATGTCGAGTTGTTCTCAGATTTAATCTCCCGTTTTCTTCAGATATCTTAAGACATGTCCGCATCTGTGGTGTGGTATTCACTCAATACTTATTTCCGGTCATTATTTCAACACTTCTTTGCATGAAATCAATTCACACGATATGGAAGCGAAACATCGGAGACATGATTGACACTCAAAGGTCTCATATGTATCACATAAAGAGGCGAACCATCAAAATGTTGATTATAGTTGTCGTTGTTTTCGCCATTTGTTGGCTTCCCGTAAATGTCATCCATTTAGTCGACTTCTACGGGAATCGTCTGAACGCCGGGGGCTGTAATTCCAGCACTTATTATCTCATATTCTATTGGTTGGGAATCAGTAGCTGTTGTTATAACCCATTCATCTTCTGGTGGCTCAACGAAGACTTCAGGTCAGGGATCAAAAGCTCCTGGAATTTCATTACATGTAGTTTCATGAGAAAGAGTGGGAGAAGTAGTTCCACGGATTCCACCAATTCATTGGTCACTCGAAGAAAATCCGTTCAATTTTAAGCAAACCATTGAATGAAATGAAATCCAGTTTTGTATGAATTTATGTTAAAAATTGTTTGTTTTTGCTGTAAATCTCTTTCAAAAATATTTTCAATGCTTTTAATGCATTAAATCTTCGGCTCAACTGTTATGCACCGACAGATAGGAGTGTACACTTTGGGTACGGATTGAATAATAGAGTGAAGTAAGGCTTAAATAAGTCAAAGGTTTGCATCCCTTCCCATAAATCTTTGTGAAATTTATTGCTCAGAAACCCATAAAACAAAACTTTATTTTTTTTCAACTAATCCTTATAAACAAGTCCAGAGTCTATAACTCTTGTCTACCCCTCTGTAAAACAACCCAAAGTCAACAGTGGATTACATTTTCAATAAAACTAATCCCAAACTCAGAGCACGAGTAGAGATGACATAACATTCAGACAAACGTTTGACTTCTGAACAAATATTTGTATTATTTTCAACAATCAATACAAGACTTCTATAATCAATGATAAGATCTAACCATTCGTTCACTTATTTCAGACATTATTTTAGCAAATGTTTAGTTCAATGGTTTTGTGCTTTGAATTTATCATTAGTTTGCAAATACTTTTGTTTTAATAATTTTAAATCAATTTGTTTTTTGATTACAATTTCATGAATTGACTGAATATGTCATTAAAAAAATATTTTTATTATTTAATTGTTTTCAAAATGTTTTCAATTTTTGTAATAATTTTTATTTAAATTTAATTTTTACTAAATATTGTTTGTATTCAATCAAAAGACAAATATCAGACAACTGTTTCAATGTTTTTGTTGTTTTCAGTTTTAATTAAAGTTATATTTTGACTGAATTTTGTAAATATTATATCAGAAATAGTTATTTATTATTGCATTCAATAAACACTTAATATTCAGTAAAACATGAAAAACAAGTAATTTTCTAAATAATTCTGAAGTGATTTCTAATTAATTGTAAATAAGTTTTAATTAAATATTTGAAGAAATTAATCGCATTCAGAGCACAGACAGTGTTTATCACCGATATTGTAGACAAAACAAAGTACTGGTAATAACTTTTAGACAATAATGCAAAAACATAAAAATAAATTGATTTGTTGTTAGAAATGATTAAAACATTTCTCTATAATATTGTAATAATATTGTCATTCAATTGCAATCAAAATGAAAATAGAAATCATTTAATGGAAATAATATTCAATAAAATTGTTTTGAATTTTGCTTTCATTAATGGATTTGTTATTCATTTCACGATATTTTGAGAAATGTTTTCAGACTTTGATTGAAATTCAATGAAAAAGTAAAAACATTAATATTATTATTGAATTCATTGAATGTTTGGGTTTTACAGGAATGAGTCGAAAATCATAAATCATTTTTTGATGTCTTTAATTGATATTCAATGCCATTCCCTGCCATTCCCTGTCAATCAGTTTCTGTGAATTCAATCAAAACAAAACTTTTGATAAATTTTTATTCAAATTTCTATTTATTTTTATTTTTATTTAAATTTTGATTAAATCTATAAAAATCTAAATTACATTCAAATGTCTATGAAATGAGTAAAACCTAAAAAATATTCATTCATTCGTTCAATACTTTTCCCACAAAAGCCCTCAACTGGTCCTCATCTCTGAGTCCAATGAATTGGTCAACGATTTTACCGTTACTTAAGGCCAATACTGTCGGCACTGTTGTGATCTAAATATATATAAATATATCGTTTGATTGAAAAAACATTTGATTTGAAAAATGATTTCAAACCTGATATTGAGAGGCAATCGTCTCATTGGTGTCGACATCCACTTCAGCCAAATCTATCTTTCCTTGTTTTGAGGCCACAATCGTCTCGAGTCTTGGTGTCAATGCCTTACACGGACCGCACCATCTGTTTGGACAGACAGACAGACTGTGGTCAACAGATATTGAGAATAACTGGGAGTATGTCTTACGTCGCGTAGAAGTCAACCAAAACTACATTTTTGTTATTAATAACCCTTTCCTTCCAGTCGTCCTCGTCTTGCACTTTGAATATATCTCTCTTTGAATGAGTTATTGAAATGTTTCGCACATTTAAACGTGAATTTAATTTTAAAACATTGAAAGCATTGAATGAAATCCTATTTAAAGACATTTTAGGAAATAATTTGCAAAAAATCGTTGAATTGAAACAAAAAACTAAAAAATCAATTAATCGGTTGTTTTTCGGTCCAAAAAGTGTTTAATAATTGTCGACAAAAGTGGTCTGAAATTCAAATCAATTAATAAAACGTTTAAAAAATAAAAAATTCAATGAAAATAACAAACAATTTATTGATTTCTTCAGACTTTGAATGAAATCCTAATTTGTTTTGCACTAAAACTCTGTCAATGTTTGTGTCGTTTTGTTGTCCGGTCTCTGAAAAAACACAAATAAATTGAAATAAACCCTAAAAAGGGGCTAAAAATGAATACAAACCGCAATCAAACACATTAAGGGTGTGTTTATAACCCGTGAACTTTAAATATTCACGAATTAATTGATTGATTAATAAGTTTTCGTCGTTTTGTTGATTGTGTTTAACGTTTACGACATTATTATCACAACTTATGTCACAAACTCTGAACACATTTGCCCTCAAATGAGCGCGAATTTCATCCAAAGATCCGTCGCTTTGTAGTGAAGACAAGACAGCTATTCATCAAACGGTAAATCAATCACTGAATCAATGCTTCAATTAATCCAAACCTGCTTTCAATGGCTCTAATTCTTTGTCTTCATTTGTGTCCATCGATGGCAACGATTGATCCAAAGATCAGACAATTATTGTTTGAATGCAAACACAACTCAAAACTGTTTTTGTGTTTTCCAATGATTTTCACATAAATTACGTCAAAAACAATGAATTCATAAAATGTTTGAATTCTATAACAGAATTCTAAAAATAATTGAGAGAAAGCTAATATTTTGTAATTAAATTGAGCATGGTGGCTTATTTTGTAATTGATTTGAGCATGGTGACATTAGGTGTGGGTATGTTAGGGACAGTAATTGTATGTAACGATTGTTTACATTTTATAAGTCTATTCAATATCCATATAAGTATATATTGATAGCACCAAGCACATCTAAATTTCAGAAATTTATACTTTTCCGGATCACTGGTAATGTTTGAATTGTGTTAATTGATCAAGGTTTAAAAGTTTCCAATTCATTGAAGTCATAAAATTGAAATACAAAGGCTTTTAAAATATTTGCAAATCATTTATAGGTTTTATTATTTCTTTCACTTTTTCTTCAATTCTTATTAAAACTGAAGTATTTTTGTATAAATTATTTATCAGACGATTAGTTGAGTCTAAAATTAATTAATATTCAAATATCACCTTATTTTCAGTCAATTTAACCAAAGTTTTAATGATTTTTAGATTTTATGCAATTTTTTTGTAAAATCCTTTAATAAATTGGTTATAATTTGGTTATAATTTTGTATGAATTATAAGAAAGTTTTATAAATAACTTAAAAAACAAATTCAAATATCTCTTAACTTAAACCAAAAGAAGTGTTTTGTTTGTCTCATAGTTTAAAGATATTTATTATTCAAGTGTTATATAACTTATTAAACAATGGATTAATTATCATATGTTTTATCTGTAGATAATGTTAAGCACCAGTAGATGTGGTATTTTCAATGAGTAGATAACAAATAAGGGTATGATTTAGGCATTTATGAGAAATAATTTGATAATGAAATGAATTAATACTGAAATCAGATATAATAGAGAAGTGAGTCCTTCAGTGAGTCCTTCGACACTCAAATCACAATCAGTTTTCAAACTATTCTTATATTTATTCAAATCTGAAAAGCAATTGATATATAAGTAAAAGTCAATTATTCCCAGGGCTTTGATCACACAATGGGTTTATTGAAAGCACTTTTGTTGATATCTCTGGCCTGTAATGTATTGGCAGACAAATTAAGGCTTTATCCCAAAGAGTCGGAGACCAGAGAAGTAAAGCTATTGAATGGGATCTGGAATTTCCGGTCAATACCTTTGGGTGAGAACCAGAATATCGGGTTCAATGAGAAATGGTTTTCCCAACCATTGGAAGAGGTATTGAATTGAACTTTAATTAAACTATTGAATCGATGCTTACTTTCCAATAGACAGGAGATGTCATCCCAATGCCGGTGCCGTCAAGTTTTAATGACATAACGCAAAGTCGATACTTACGAGACTATGCGGGATGGGTTTGGTATGACTTACCTTTCTTTGTCGCAAATCAATGGAAAGGGAGGTCAATATCGCTTCGGTTCGGAAGCGCTCACTACGAGACTGTTGTCTACTTGAATGGTGTGAATGTCCTGAACCACACGGGCGGGCACTTGCCGTTTGAGACTTACGTCACGGATAATGTGAAATATGGAGAAAACAATTTAATAACTGTTGCACTGAATAACGTGTTGTCGGAGTCGACAATACCCCCTGGAGGGGTCACTTATAAAAACTCCAGTTCCTATCCAAAAGGCTTTTACGAAACGACAACGAGTTTTGATTTTTTCAATTACGCCGGTATTCATAGGAGTGTTAGTCTCTATGCCTTACCTAAGGATCACATTAAAGACATTACAGTCTTAACAGACATTAAGGACTCAAACACTGGTATTATTTCATATAAAGTGGAAAACAGTGAACAAAACTCAAAACTCGAGTGTTTTGTCGACGTTTTGGATAAAAAGGGTAAAATTGTTTCAAAGGATAACAAAGGGTTTTCCGGTTCTATAACTATACCCAACGCCACACTCTGGTGGCCGTATACTACTGATCCCAATCCCGGATATCAGTACACATTGAAAGTCAGTCTTAAAGATAGCGACATAACAGCAGACGTTTACTATTTGAAAGTCGGGATCCGAACAGTTGTGGCCAAGGAATCAAAGTTTTTGATAAACGGAAAACCATTTTATTTCACGGGTTTTGGCAAACATGAAGACGCGAACGTATGGATCAGTTTCAGTGATAATTGAGTTTTAATTGCATTTATTTTCAACCTATAGATCAGAGGAAAGGGTTTGGATTTACCCCTTATTGTAAAAGACTATAACCTAATCCAATGGATTGGTGCCAACGCTTTCCGTACCTCACACTATCCATACTCTGAAGAGCTGATGGATATGGCGGACGAACGGGGAATTGTGGTCATCGATGAGTGTCCGGCCGTTGGATTGCATACCTTTAATGATGTTTTACTTAAACAACATTTAAAGACAATCACAGAACTGATCCAAAGAGACAAAAACCGTCCGTCAGTTGTCATGTGGTCCATAGCCAACGAACCCAGTTCTTCAGATCCCAAGGCTTTGGATTACTTCAAACAAGTCTCAGCGCATGCAAGAAGTTTGGATAACACCCGACCCATCACTGCTGCTATAAACCAAGACTACAGTAAAGATAAAATGGCGGTGTCTTTGGATGTCCTGATGATAAACAGATACTATGGTTGGTATTCAGACACCGGTTATCCACAAGTGATCGAAAAAATTTTAAAAAATGATATCCAAAACTGGTTTAACACACATAAGAAACCAATAATGATCTCAGAATACGGCGCCGACACCATCGCCGGTCTCCATCAGGTATGGGTTGTTATGACAATCTATGTCTAAATTAATTAACATTCAAATTATTGATCAAAAGGATCCGTCTTTTATATTCTCGGAAGACTTTGAATCGGAATTCCTTATGGAGTATCACAAAGCTTTCGACGCCTTGCGATCCCAGGGTTTCTTTGTGGGTGAACTCATCTGGAATTTTGCGGACTTCATGACAAACCAGCGTAAGTGGTATACCCTGTCCTCCAATGCCATTCAACTTTAATTACTTTAGAGATAACTCGAGTATTGGGTAACAAGAAAGGTATCTTCACTCGTGAGCGTCAACCTAAAGCTGCGGCCAGAATACTCCGGTGCCGTTACTGGAATTTGGCACCACTTAAAGTACAACAACACTCAGGCTTTTCATACTGTCCTGTCGTCTAAATGAATTAAATTGTGTTAACATTTACCTCAAATAAAAAAATCATTTATTTTGAATTATATCACTAATTAAGGGGTATTTTATTGAAAATAACTAATATTATAAAGAGATTGAACATTGATTTGAGATAAAAAGAAAAATATTATATTCTGGGACAAATTCGGTTCAAAAGCACTGATTTTCACAAATATTTATCAATAAATATAAACAAATATTAACATTAAATCTGTTTTTAATATTAGTTTGAATTCAATGTACAAATCGTATTGTATTTACAAATTGAGAAATAAATACATTATTTCCTTTCAAAACAATTAAAACATTGAAATAAATTCATTTCAATCAGTGATTCAAAAACTGAAATCAATTTATTTCATCAGATATTCATTTGACGGCACTTTTAAGTGATTGATAGCAATATATTCATCGCTTAATAAACTCTTCAATCGATATATTAAATGAGTAAAAATTAAATCAACAAAAATAAGCGCTTTTTTGAAAAACAAATTCATTTAAAAAACAAAATAAAATCAAAAGTTTCCGGAAAAAAGGAAATATAATATAAAATCAACAAAATGTTAAAAAACACTCACTTTTTAACTAACATTAAAAATACTATCGATTTATTGAATATAACTTCAAATATATATCAATTATTATGTCTTTATATATCATATAATAAATGTATTTTTGTTAATTAAAACCATTTTTCACTTAAATTTGTTTTTCACTCAAACCCTTAATATCGTTGACAATAAAAGATAAATTTTTTGAACATTTAATAACAATTTGAGTATATTTTATGAAAGTTTAATAACACAAGTGTTTTGTATTCATTGATTAGGCTTTTGATGTAAATCACAATTTCTTAATAAATATTTTGACCACTTTTTGGTAAATATAATATCAATTTGATTGCACTTTAATTAACTGTTTATTGTCTTCAATGTCTTTATCACTCAAATGAGTCATTAATTCAGTTTAGAGTTTAAACTACTGTTGAATATAAATATATTTCTCTATTTTTAAACACAAAACTAAATCTTATTTTAAATTAAATACAACTTTTTTAATGAATAAAAATAATGTCTTTAAATCTGGAATTGAGACCAAAAGCCTAATCACTAATAATAACACATCTAATGAGCGACCGATTAATTATAAACCAATAAATTAACAAACATTTCATGACTTAAGACTTCATTCAATGAATAAATATTTAACAACAAATTTATAGATTTTATGACACAATAAGTGCTTTAAAACAATATCTCAATCAATACAACAACCGATCAATAAATTTATGGGAAAGGTATTAAAAAATAATAATTAATTTATAACTTGTTGTGAAAATCGCAAACACTTTGCAATCATTCACTAATATATAGAGAAAACAATAGATTTAAAGGTATTTTACATTTGTTTTTAAGTTTTGTTCACAAAATAATCGCTATTTTAATGAGAAGTGAAAACAACTTAATTTGAATTATTATAACAGTCGACGTAAAACATGTCCGAATCGGTTGGAAAGCCTGTCATACAGTCTGTGTCATGAGATGATAGACTAGAAGATGAGTCCTTTGATTGAGGTGTTGTCGGAGGTGTCGACAGACTGGCCATCAATGACTGATCCAATTGAGGAAAGTTTGATTCTTCAATAGTTTTAATCCCATTTAGGCATCGATTTGAAGGCATTATTAAATCAATGTTTGATTGAATGGCAAATGAATTCAAATCATATTTCGGATAAGTTTGCGTTGAATTGAGTTTAAGTGATGTCTGAATGTATTGTAGTTCTCGGTATTGATTGCCTAAACTTTTCTGTCGTTTTCAATACATATTTTATTTTATTAAGTGCTCAACAAATGAGACAAAAACTCAATTCAAACATACCTTCAATGAAGTGATTTTCGTCGCGATATTTGTCGGACAATCAAAAAGATATTTTGATTTAATTGGTATTTGTTTTTGAAGTGAAGACAATTGAATGATTTGTTTTTGTATTCTGAAAGCCAAGAACTGAAGCTTTAGATTCAACTGTTGAGTCCAATTGGACTTCATTTGAATTAAATCCAAGTCTTTTGCCTCCATTTAGCGCTACATTCGTGAGGAACGGGTCTTCCAATAGGTTTTCTTCTAACGATTGGTCTTCTATTAAACCGAAATCACCTGAAAATGTCGTTATCATAAAAATTGCATTATTTTAGAGAAAACAACAATTATTTTCAATAAAATTAAAATTAAAAACAATTTTTATTATAAATATTTAAATTCAATGAAAACATTGAACCGATATATCATATCATTAAAACTCTTTCGGCTTTGAACTTGATTTTCAGTAATAATTCAATTTTAGTGCCTCTAATGGAAAGCAAAATCAAACAACTGATCAAAGAGTGAAAAACAATTGGGATTTGGTTTGAAGTGAATCTCAATGTATGTCCACTCGAGAGAGAGAAGACTGACTTTAAATAGGAAATGATAGCAAACCTCACGTTAAAGCAAAATGTGTTTTCATTTAATTGAATGACAATTTGGGCTCAAATTTCGTTTAATTCTCATTCACTTTATATTTCATATCATTGTAATAATTATATTAATATTTAAACCTATTTTTAGGACAAAACAAATAAATTGATAGCAAGTAATGAAATACTAAAACATTCATAAAGCTATTAATACAGGATATATTTTAAGACAACCATGTTAATTTTTATATAAAAAATTGATAGTTTAATATTCATTTAAAAGTTTATTTTGCAAATTCAAATCAGAGGGGGAAATGTTGTTGCACTTGATTGCAACCCTGGCTGTTAGAAAACTATATTGAGAGATCCAGGATCTAATATTCAATAAAAAAAAATAAAAAAAAAATTCAATTAATATTTCATTAAAAAAATGATAAATAAAACTATAAAAGGGATCGTTTAAGTCACCTGTCAGTGCATGTGATGTCATATTTTGCAAAACATTTGATAGATTTATGTGAAACTGTTTTTTTAATCAATCGTTGAATCCTATGTTGTAAATAAAACTATAAAATAGCCTAGAACAGTAGAACGAAAAAAAAGTCACCTAAATGTTTATATAATAATTAAGTTTCCTTAAGAGAAGTAAAATTAAAATCAGTTTAGACTTTATTCTAATGTAATCTAATCTCAACACTTCGGGTGCACTACAGTAACACATTGGGTGAACGTAAGACATCATTGGGTGCTCTTAATTATTGATTAACAAATGGTTGAATTAAACCCTATTTCAAGGGAGTGAAGGACTGACACACGAAAGACCTGTCCCCTATCACACATTCAATGTGTGATCCGACGACTTAAGTACTGCAAAGACTGGTTTCAAAAACATTAATAAATTCATAACAAAAGCCATAACTGTAATCAAATAGTAATTAACTGGAATGAGGCAGATAAATTGGTAAGATAAAATATGACCATGAATATAATTGGAAAAACATTAATGGACTGATGTATTAAATAATTTTAAATTTAATTGAAGTGAAGATTATTTAAAATATTTTCTCAATTTTCTCAATAAATTATTTTATAATTCCTTTGACATTGAAATCGACTGTAATTTAAAGAGCAATGCGTTTATGAAAACGTGATTTCAATTATTTATTGATTCATTTGAAATCAATTTCTCAATAGATTTATGTTTTTGTTGTTTTCATAGTTTTAATTATGTTTTCAAGATATCGTTATTGATTTCGAAATGTCCCTGTACAGTGTACATAGTTCATTATGTGTGCCATTAATAAAAGATATTGTGAAAAATAAATTCAATAATAATTCATATTATATTAACTTTAATATCATTTTGTCGACAAAAAGTGAATATTTTTGCACAAAATTAAATAAAATATTTTATTAATTATGGAATAATCGATAAAATAATGATTAATGCATTCAAAAGCCACTGAAAATCATTTTTACAATAAAATATTTGAAAAAAGCAATGATTTTTGCAAATTATTTCTATTTTTACTGAACTTAACACTAATTTCAAAATCAATTTTTTCATTATTCATCTCTAAAGCAATTAAACTCTTAATATAAACTGAATTTTATGTTTTCAATAGATAAAGAGTAAAACAAATTCATAAACAATAACCCTTTGCATCGATATTTAAAAAAAGCAACAGAAGTGCCATAAATACCCCTTAATTACACCTATTTTTAAAGTCATTTAATTGTGAATTGATTTTTATAAAACCATTTTTACAAGAGTTTGCAAACAAATTAAACATCACTTACATTGAGAGTCATTACTGGGAAACGAGAAGTCCAGCAAAGAATTGGTTGAATGGTTAGACATCTCTTCATAGTTGAGACCATTTAGCGTCATCTGTTCAACACCTGAGGGATGGGTTGAGTCCTCATAATGGTTGACATTAGGCGAGTAAAAGCTGGTATCCATTGTCGGACTCTTATCACTCATTTCCGTACAACTGATTCTTGAGTTGGCATTCATGACAACACTTTGTTCTGAAGATTCTTTGATCGGACTGTAAACCGATATTACCGGCAGCTGTTGGCTATCAAATGTAAGGACAGTAGTGCCCAACATGTGGGTCACACTATTGGGTGATTTTGAGGCAATGCTTACATTTCCGACACTTTCAGAAATGGTTGTATTGTTATCACAATTCACTTCCAATAGATTCAATGGTTTAGTTCTGTTAGACATTGGGTTCGTGTCCACATAGGACAGGGATACAGATGTCGGCGCTATTATAATATTATTAGAAAAACTGTTACTTCGACTGAGAGTGCAGTCATTGTCGACACCATTGACTAAATCAGAGGTTTGTTGCGTCAAAATGTGTGTCGAGTTAATTGGAATAATAGGTAGAGTTTGAATCTGAACTACAGGTGCTGTTTGTACTAATGGTTGAATTGGGATCGACTGAACTTTAGCACAGGTCATGTCGGGTATGATTGGTGTCCGAGTTATGGTTGTGGTTCGGACGGGGTTTGGGTTTATTGGCGAAAGGATTTGTTTTGAAGTTGTATTTGATGTGAATGTAATCGAATTGTTAGAAGTGGTCGATAGGGTTGGGGTGTGTGTCAGGTTAGGTATGAACAGCGCTGAGGACTGGGATCTTATAGGCATCGGACAATCAATTTCTCGTATCATCGGTGAAAGCATTTGATTCTCTTTCTGATCAACCAATGCTTTACTTGAGTCAAAGCCTACCGATGCTGAAGGCCGGGGACCGATAACTATTTGGAGTGACTCATAGAGTGCTGTCGGAGATATGTTGTATATATGAGGCGTGAATTTCTTCACAAATTTGTCCCTTTCTTTGTCGCCTTCGTTCTCACTGTTAGGCCATTCCGTATGAATTCAATTATTAATAAGACTTCAAAACATAACTAAAATATTAATCAATTTCTTACATCAGAAGACGACTGACACAAACCCAATGGTCTATCTGTCCGTTCTTGTCGTACTGAAGACATCCAGAAGATTGTAGAAAAACAAAGGAACCGCTGGATGTCCTCAATCGATGAACAATAGTACCAGTGCCGTTTGAATTGGACAACACTATTCAAAGGGGGGTTTAAATAAGCAATTGTTTAAAAAATAGTTAATTTTAATGAAAGACTGACTTAATTTGTGAGCAAACAATGCAATTGAGTGGTCATCGGGTAATATGAAACTGTAGGCCGACTTCCCCAACACCTCTGACGGCAAAAACCCTATTATTCCAGAAATCCTGAAAAATATTCACAAAATATTAATAAATTTCAATTAATAATCAATTGTTGAATAAAACCTGTGGTCAGCGAATAGTAGAGTGCCATCGAGTGAATGTCTGGACACATACTCATTGAGATCGGCGTCCATTAAAGACAACTCTGCCATAGGAGAGGTTGGGATGATTTGTATAAATCCTTTGAATAGGATTTTTGGCTCTGATTTGTCTTCATTAGCAGCGGATGTAGAGTCAGAATTAGTTGGGTCTTGAGTTATGGAAGTGTTTGTGATATGACCCGAGACATGACACCTGTGTCAACAAATACAGATCAATTAGACATATATTGCCATAACCTTAAAGGCCTTACATTTGGTACGTTATTACTTCACTTCGGGGCTGATTCTTCTCCCGGAGTCGACATTGAAATGATATCTTGTCTGAAGTATGAGATCCTGTGCTCACATAAAGTGTTTTTGTTATAAACATTGATATTTATATGATTTAAGTGCAAGTAATGTCTAACCTCTTGAGACTTGTTCGTGTGCTGATTGAATTTGGGACTGGACCAATTCAATGTCATTCGGGTGCAGGAATGATGTCAGGGAATGACCAATCATTTCAATCTAAACATCAAATAATCAAATGTTAATTAAAACGTGATTTCAATCTAATTCATAGAAACTATGAATAATTTATATACAAATCAGTAATAAGGGGTAAATGTTGTGAATATTTATTTCATGTTTCTTATCATTAAGTCTTCAATTATGTAATGAAAGGTATTTCTCAACAATTTTGGGGAAATATATATCAGTTGTAAATGAATTTAAGATTCAATCCAAAAATAATTTAAATTTTTATGATAAGAAAATATCCAAAAATATAACTCAAACTCCAAACAGCGATGAATTGATTTTCAAATATCAAATTAAACCCTAATTTGAAGGCAAGTCGTGAAGTCGTGGGACAGAAAGCCATTTGACTTTTTATTGAATGAATAAATAGCCAAATATTTGAACGAAATGATAACACAATTGAGTCATTAGTCATTGAATTTGAATCAATCGTTAGTTAAGATTGTATTTGATTTGAATTCATGTAAAACTGATTGAAGAGTTGGTAATCAAAATAATTTGCTATTCATTATTGAATGTAAAATAATTATAAGGTTCTAAAGAAAAGACGGTTTTATTAAGATGTGAATGCATTTGAAATCGACAACACATCCAGAGGTCTATTATTAGTGATCATTGGATATGAAGACAACAATTACTGTTCGTTAGACTTAATTGACATTAAATTTAGACTCAAATCTAACTTTAAATTGTAATAAAAAAAAGACAAATCCAGTGCTTCTCTCGGTTTACTCGTGTTTAACATTTTCAACAACAAAAAAATAAATGTATTTTTCAGTTCAAGTCATAAGAGTCGGCAATAATTTCAATATAATGTGATGTAAGTGTATATCAAATGTGAAGGATTTCAATATAAAAATCGATTTGAAAACAAGAGATGAAACAAACGATAGGATGTTTTCGTCTTCAAAATATTGTATATGTTTTACATAACAGAAGAGAAATCAAAGTATTTTTATATTCAAAACCATTGGTTAGTAATAATGAAAACATTATTATCTTTGAAAAGTTTTTTTTAAAGTTAATGTAAACAAATAATTGAAGAGAAAAATCATCAAAAATAAGATCAAAAACACTGAAAATAAGTTTAAGTGTAATGAAAGTGAATTGAATGACAAAAGGGTGCTAGTAAGATTTTTAAATTAACATCTCCTAAATTTATGTTTAACCCAATCAACGCATTTGTTTTATTTAATTAACATAACTCTAGGAGAGGTCAATTTAAAAATCATCCCAGCATCCTTTTGTCAATTGAGAGTCAAATACATATCAGTTTTGTCTCAAAACATTTGAATTTAGATTCACTTTTAGACATAATTTATACAATGATTCGCAACTTATTTTGCAAATGATATACACTTTCTATCGATTTAAATGAGTTTTTAAATGATTTATGCAATAAGTCATACAAACAGTGGATATACACTACAAATGCACATCAAATTTAACTAAAAAATGGTTCAATGAATTCATTTTAATAAAAAAAAATGAATACAAATTAGACGACAATTTCTGAAACTTATGACTCGTCTCTCAATGTAATAACAGATAAGATAAGAGATTATGTAAAAAACAAAAACCATATCTAATTGTGAGAAATTTTTATCACTTAAAGGGGCATATCCTGTCAGATAATATGAAATAAGGGGAGTTTTTAGACCACTTCCTATACTAAATATAATATAAATGATTTTGAAGACTAGATTTGAAAAATGTTTACAATTGTCGGTCAAACGCTGAAAACTATTAGCCATTGAATTGGGTTTTGAAAATCAAATAAAACTTAATTTCTGTTATTCTCAACAAATTCCCCAAAACTGGAGATAATTGACAACAAATTAGACAAAAAATGGTTTAAAATCCACTAAATCTTATGACAAAAAAGCAATTGAATGATAGGAAGTCAAACAATGAATGAATTGATTCTCAATTGTGATAAAAAACATCATAAAAGGCTTAAAATAACGACATTTTGCTAATCGATGAGAAAATAACAAAAAATAATTGCTTTCAAATCAGGTTTAAAAAAACAATTAAAGAAAAAATAGTCATTCGTTTCAATGATTTGTAAGAAAAGGTGGAAAAAATTGAATTTCACAAAAAAAATAAGAAAAGTTAACAATAATATAAAACTCAAATGTGAGTCAACTCTTTGTATAAAATCCCTGATTATAGTCAACAATTCGGTCAAATGTTACAAATTAGATGAAAGTGTAAAAAGCAGTGATTTATCTGTTTTTCAATTCAAAACAAAATTAAATACAAAATTAAATACATTTCTCAATATATTGAAAGTTTTTCTGAACTTTTTTCTAGAGTTCATTGTGTCTAAAGTGTTCACACTATTAGCACAAGACTTTGTTGTCAACATATTGTCGGTCAATGTCTTGAAATATAATCCAACGCTTGTGAACTGCAATACTTGTACTAAACTATTGATAATTACAGTAAATTTCTATCAGGCAATGAGGCACTGGAGGAAAGGGTCATATATTAATAGTGGTATTGCACTTTTATTATCTTATCCTGAGAAGTCTTAATATATTTTGTTCACTCAAACCATATAAAAGTAATAATCAGTTATTTAGTAATTATCTCATGAATGGAGTGATGTTTGCATAAATATTTTTTTCAATAATTTCAATAACATTTGGGTTTAAGTAATAAAATCTTTATATAATTATATAAACGACAAAAATATATAAAGAAGTTGGGCGTCCCCTGCCCAAATAGGTAGTATATAATCTATGTGAGTAAAAATGAGCCCCCCTTTCGTTTCTAGAAATTAGTTTTTACATTAAATTACATAGGTTACTCAAATTATCTTAATAAATATTTGTTTCTTGATTAATATTATATCTTAAT
>JAQGAT010001209.1:0-16567 GCA_034687845.1 Pantelozetes paolii
CATTTCAATTAATATTTCACATAAAAGCATAAATTTCTGTCAATTATTGAGTAATTGATTGAAATTTTTAATTTTTTTTTCATTCAGTTATAAATTGATTTTTTAGTAGTTTTTGTTTCAAATGTTGAAACACTTTACTAAACATTTGAATAAATGTTACTTTAATTCAGATAACAATGAATTGATTTTATATTTTCAACAAAAAACAAAACAAAACTTTCTTTTAAAACAAAATTAAATTCAAATGAAATGAAAATTTCACAAAAATAATGCATTTCTTATAGAAATTGATTCACATTTTCTCAATATATCGATCGCTTATCTCAAGAAAAATAAGTCAAAGGAGAAGTTGTATTGAAATTAAAAGTGTATTTTCAAACATATATTTCAACACATAATACAACACACAATACAAGCACTGAATCGATCGGCAAAAAAATTAAATTAAAATTTGTAAACGACTACCACTTTATTGATTCACACTTTCGCTGCTATTCTTTAGATATTATTTTAATTTATTGTTATTATTGTAATTACAGTTAATATTCTTATAATAAATAGGGAATGAAATGAAAATTTATTATTTTATCAATAAATTGATTGCAAAAAGTTGTGCTTTGAATACAAATGTTATTCAATACTATCAAATCGATTACACAAAAACATTATATGAATTACACACAACTTTGGGCACAATATCTGGCCCTTAAATGTGTGAATAAATATTGATAATAGAAATCATAAAACATTTGACCTTTTCTTCAAATATTGAAATCTTGTTTCTAAAAACAAGAAACAAAAACTCATTTCCAGTGAAAAGAAATATTTCAACTGAAAGTAAAGTAGGAATTGATTTGAAGTTTATTTTTTAATCATAACTAAAAGTATTGAAATTCAATTGAGTGAAGAGAAAATCGATTTAAAGTTATGATGTCGTCAAAGACAGGTCCTTTAACTCTATAAAAGCAACGGTAGCTCTACTGCACACTAAAATTGAAATAACTATAAACTTAATGCACAGTTAGAGTGGGCTCACGGATGTCATTCATAATCTAATTTCAATTAAATTTCATTTACAATTAAATCAAATTATTTTGAGTTAAAGTCAGAAATAGTTATATATTTGAGGAAATATATCCAAAAAATTAAAAATTAAACAAAAGTTATATTTCTTTTGTTATATATCTTAAAACCAATAAATAGTTTACTTCAGTTGCCTTTGAAACTAAAACTCAACGGTAAATAATGTTTGATCTTCACTACCAGTGCTCTGAAATGAAGAACTGAAGAAAATGATATCAAACTCAAGAGAAATGACAAATATTTTTGTTAAAAGTTTTCACAACAAAAATCCATTGCTTTTAGTAAAGGTTTTGAAAAATTTGTTTTATTATTATTTGTTATCAAATACATGACAGACAAAAGTTTTGTCATTAGATGTGCTTGTTGTTTAAACTCTTCAACTTTATTATCGTCTTTAGTTTCTTATATAAGTTACAACACATTAAGTAATAAAATATTTCACAAATAGTACTCATATTTTCAATAATTTATTTCATTTATAATAAAAATGAATGTATTTTTCAATTCATCAATAAATTGAGAGAAAATATTGTCATTAAACTCATAAACAAAATAACGAAATATGCATTTCATATGAGATTTGATTTTGAAAATTGAATGAAAGTCTAAATTATTTTATCGATAATTTAGTCGTGAATTTCAGTCATTAAATACATAGTCAGCACAGCATATGTTGGGCTAATGATAGTCACTCATAGCACTCAAAGAAAATAAAATAACTGTTTATATAATAACCTAAAAATTCAATATTATTTTTAATAACTCTATTGAAATGAGCGCCTATTAAGTGGGAGCTACGAGTGCACACAGATTGCACGCCGATATTAAGGGGCACTTGAAATGCATTTCTCAACCTTTAAATAGATTTTGAAAACATATTTGAAATAAATAAAAGCATTAAATGATAAAAAATATGTTAACAAACAAAGAATATATAGATTTTCTTGTTGTTAAGACATTTCACAACAGAATAACGATTTGAGTGAAAGAGTTGTTTAGTGTATAAAAAACGCAAACATTTTTTTCACAAACATATTATCAAAGCTTTGATTCAATAGCTATTTTGAAAATATTTATATTTAACTCAAAACTAGATTTCAATTGTTATCAAGTATTGAAGCATTGAATCCAAGAAAAGGCAAAAATCTATTATATATTTCCTTATATTATATGAAAGGATATTAAGAGTTAGTTATTTGTTTGGTTCGGATACACAGACTCTTATCACAGATCCGACAATCTATTCAGTCATCTCTCTATTGATAACAATCACAATAAGGGATCGGTAGTCAGTAGTCAGTTCTGGACTAAGCCTTAGAACAAAAGTCAATCAAAATCTATAAGAAAAGACATACTATTAATACTTGGCCACTGTTTTTGTGCTCTTTTCAGGCAAAACAGGTCTAAGCATCTCATATAGTGTTCATTTATATCACTTAACTTGGATTGGGATGGAGTTATGCCTTCAAACCCTTAAACAAAATCTCTTCCCAACTGTTTATTTTATTTTATTGTTAGACATCACAACACATAACAGTTATTGCAGTTATTGTTTAAGAAATCGTTTACAAAATTGCAACAAAACATACAAAAATCAAATAAAGGAGAGGGAAGGGAGAGGTAGAGAAAGAGGGCTGAAAGAGGGCGAGAGACTAATATGACGGGGAATATAAAACTAATGATTTAATCACATTTATAATTAAATAATTGCAACGATTTGATAAAAATTGATTTTCAATTTCACATCAATTGTTAAAAGTATTAACCATTTGATAGCAAAAGTGTTTTCACAGTGTTTTCAGTGTTTAATTCAAATCAGAGTTTAATTATAATTTTGAACAAAACTATTACCAGAAATGTTGGTATTATTCGCTCAAAAGGGAAGTAAAACCTTCTTAAACGACAAGATAAGAGAGTGAACGCCCCTATTATGTCAGGCCATTGCTTACAATTATAGATTTCCATTGAAATACAGTTGTTTATGGCCTCTGTCTGAGCGCCGACAACACCAGCCCTCACTAATTATCCAATTTTTTATCACTGATTCATAGCATCTGCAAATATTGAATGCAAAAATCGCTATCTATTTGATCTATTTGTAGACAATTTGTATTCAATTCTCACAATTGAGAAGAAATTACTTATGAATTAAAAAGTTTAATGAATTTCACAATTATTTTGCTTTTGTTTTCACTAATAATTCAATGAATTTGATGAATGAATGTCTTGAGAATAAATCTTAACATTTTTATACACAGCTGTGAATACATTAAAACTGAAATTTGATTTTTATTTCATTGAAATAATGTAAAACTTTTTGTGATTATAACGAAAATTGATGAACAAAACTAAATTAGTGATACATTTTCATAATTGTCTTCTTGTGCTCTGTATAACAGGTTTTCTTCATTCAAGTGATGTATTGCTATTATTTTGATAAATGTGCTCAACGTCTCCCATTGAAGACTATGGCTATGGCGGGGATGCACTGGTGGTTAGCACTGAATACTTGGAAGAATAGCAGAATAACAGATCAATTTGATTGTTAAATAAACTACAAATCGATTTCCTTATGATATAAATGTTGTTTTATTAGTGAATATCAATCATTAGTTTTCATATTAATATCAAATCATGAGTTTTAATGATTGATGAGATAATATGATAATTGCTTTCATAATCCGTTCATCAAATTGCAGTCAAAAAGGGATAATGTCTTCAATATATTAAAAAATCCAATTCATCTCAAACTTTGAACTCATTTTTATATATATTTGAAACTTCAGAAAATCTCAAGAATTCAGAAACGGATTAAATGTTTGTAAACATCTCTTTGGTTTAAAAACTTATAAAATTTATTGTTTGAAAAAGTTATTACAATTTTCTGCTCCAAAACTTAAAAAATTTGAAATTAATGACAATTTATTTGTTCATTAATTTAATCCAAGATTTTATAAATAAATTTTTGCAAGAATTTCAACAATTTTCGCTTAAAATCATTATATTTTCATTACTTTATACACTATTTTCAAAATCAATCGTTGATTTGAATTACTTTAATATGAAATCATAGTTTAAAATCAAATATTGATTGATAGACACAAAGAGCCTAAAAGATCGGCCCTATTGTTCCCTAACCTATAAAAACCCATTCAATGGCCGTATTTCTCAAACATATGTGAATTCTTCGAGAAAGAAGTCATTTTCATCAGAAAAACTCAAATCTGAAGACTATATGACAATTGACTGAAAGACATGTTTGCAATACAACAACACAACCGATCGATTGCCAGACATATAGGCAGAGCACTGTAGGTCTGCACTCGACTCTACAACAACAACAACAAAAAATCTCAATCAATAATTGAAATCAAGTAAAGATTGAGTAATAAAGTAATAAAAAGACAAATTTTAGTCAAAATAAATATGTTTTCAAAAAAATAAAAGACAAAAAAGTATTTCAAGATTTGCATCAAATATACGACAAAATATTATTCACAATATTCTTACGCATAGTTTTTTAGTGAACTGTATATACACTACTATAGACTCTTATGTCTGAATAATTCAAGTGCTGTCACAATAATTTGTGTTATATCTGTTTCTGGGCCTTCATTTCCTAACATCCCTGGCCTCTAAAGAGTTCTTCAGATATTATAATAAATTTTTATAAAAAATAATAATATATTTTCAGAACTTTTTTTAACAAAATTTTAAATCAAATAAATCGGAAATCTTTGGTTAGCCTTGAATATTGTCACTTGAATTGTAAAGGCATTTGAGATTCAGATAAAAATAGCAATGATTTTTATATTCAATACTATTTTCTCAATATTTTTATGTTTCAAATGAAGAGAAAGAAAAAACTTTAATCTAAAAAAATGTTTATTTAAGTTAAGTGTAAGACAACAGTCATTGAAATATAATGTTCACAACTCTTATGACAATTTGGGAATACATTTCTCTGTTGTGTATACTTTTGATTAAAATCTAAACCAGATTTAAGACTCTGTTTTTGTGATTCAAATCTTCACAAAATAGGAAATATAGAAAAAAATCATTGATTTTTGTGAAAACATTAGTCAATGAAATAGATTTAAATAATTTAATTCATCCCATGTTATACTGAATTCAAACAAATACATGAAAACATTGAAAAAATCATATTTTATTCAAATTTTCTTTTTTGCTGACAAGAAAGGCATCAAAAGTAATGATAAACAACAAAACCTTTCAATAAATACAAACAAAAACACTCATCAAATGGGAAAGTAATGAAATTCTATGGTGATGAATAAAGCCAGGGATGACCAATGGGGTAAGAATATGCTGATCCCCCTGGAATATTTTGACAAATTCCATATCCTGGGGGGGGGGTACCCTTGGAATAGCCAAGTCTGGCCATCCCTGACTAAAGCCATAAAAATAGTATTGAAATCAAAAAACATAAACAAAATTTATACAAAATATTTTGATTTATAACAAAATAATTACAAAATTAGTTGTCAAATGATTTATAATGTTTTTAATGCAAAATAATTAGGTTTAAGACATAAACAGATAATAATTATTGCATTGTTTTTATTAATCATTATTTTTTATACTCAAGATTTAAAGTAGACTTAAATTATTGGATAAAACATTAATTTTATGCTCAAATTATAGTTTAAATAAAGTATTTGAATAAAGATTGCGTTAATATAAGGCACAGATTGTGGTCTAGAATTGATTGTAAAAAAAGATTTCACAGAATATTCTGTTATTCAGAGTAAGGATTACATAGTCTTTAGATTTGCATAAAATTTTGATGAATTTCAAATTCAAGTGATATTTTAAACACAATTATAAATGGATTTAATTTTTCTCTCTTTTCAATCGATAATCAATTTTTTTGTACAGATTTTGTTTAAATGAAAATTAATGACAAAATCTTATGAAAATATTTTGCACTATATTTCTAAACAAAACAATGATTTGTGAGTAAAATATCTAAAAGTTTGAGAATTTCTTCATTCAATTGAATGCCCTTTGAATACAGAATTAGTTTTTGTAACGATTTTATGGCTTTTTATTTAAACTTAGACAACATTTGGTCAGACATTTAGTATTGGAGTCAATATCAATACAAAACACGTTTAGACACTTAAATACATAATAATGTCATCGGTTTTATAACGATAGTGTATGTTATCATTTGTGCCCCTGTTTTATATATCTAACACATAATTCAAACGTTTTGAGAGTTAAATGAAAGCAAAAAAATATTTTCAAAATTATGAATCATTTCTATAAATGCCGTGAAATAACAAAATCTATTGTTTCACTGATAAAACATAAAAATATCAAACATTTCATTCAATACTTTGATAAAATAAGTTTAATTTAAGCAATCACAGTCTGTGTTAATACGATCCTGATAATTTATACGTTATAGATAAACTAAGAGTCTTAATTTAAGACTTCCTTTTGACCTTTCACAATTGTATTGATCGCTATTATTCTTAAAGCACTTAAACTATTCTCACATTTATTACAATTTTATTATTTAATGTCTTTGAATATTATTTTTCATTAAATTTGTGCAAAAAATATAAATTTATAGAAAATTAAATAAAATTAATACACATTTGAAAATAAAATATGTTTTTAGAGATGACTTTTGTTCACTGATTTGGTGAACGAAATGATATAATCATTAACTCAATGAAAGGGTAGGAGAAGTAAGTTATGTCTAATAACTGTTGGCATAAATCTATATTTTTCACTATTTTAAACACACATTATATTCACAGCTATTATGACATCAAACAAATGATAGAAATAAGAGATAAAACAAATATAAATGAGTTTTTGATAAAATTACTTCACTTTTGTATAAAAACTTTTGTCTATTATAAAGAAAACGTAACAAAAGAAATGAAAACATTATCTTATTATACATTGTATTCAAATATTTTGTTTAATTATAGCCTAACTTTTAGCCTTATTTTTCATATCCAGTGCACAGTCTGTTGGCAGTTATGAAAATATTTTTCAAATCAATTATACTCTGAAAAATTAATTTTATTTTTAATATAGATTTTGAAAAATGAGTTAAAATTTCAAAATAATTTAATATTTTGCAGAAAACACTCAAAGGTTTTATCAAATATGTAAAAAATATATTTATAATTAATGCATAGTTTTATTTTCACATAAGATTATAGTCTGGATAACGATATAAGCGATAAATCTATCAAAAGTTGAAATATTCAAGGATATTTTAAAATCTTATATCAAATATCTAATGAATAAAAATGTTATAAAAAGTCTGTAAACATTATAAACGTTGCAATTGTTCATCGATTTGTGTATAAAAGCAAATATTGGTTCAAATAATGGCTAAAAGTCTTGTATTGTCAGCATTTTATTTCACAAAAGTATTGAATGCGAGAATAAAATGAAATTAAATTTGCATTTAATCCTAAAAATACTAATTCTGTTGAAAATATTGGTTATATTTAATACAATTGAAAATTCCCTTCAAACCCATGAAAACACTAATAATAATGATTGCAATCACGCGATAGCAGAGACTTGTCATTAGATATATTGTTATAATATTGTATAACTAATACTGAGTTTCAGACAACACTATAAACTATATTATCATATATTGTATTCAATAATTATTTTTTCATTTCTGCAAAAAATAGCTGAAAAAACACAAAATGAAATAATGACTGAGAAATTCATTATTAACTTCATTTCACACTTAAATTATAAAATAGTTTTTTTATATAATTTTATTTATTGAATACTTTTCTGTCATTTGTTATGTCAGGGCTTAAGACGCCTACAGTTAATGAAGTAGTAATTGATATGAAATTTAACAAAATTATGCTTTAATTGCAAATTGTTTCACAAAAAGGATGTTATGGTTTGCATTGTAATCACTATTATAAACAAAACTGAATGCAAATGACATAAATCTCAAACAAAATTAACATCTATTATAACATATACACCAAAAGAGTAGTCGTCTTATCAAAAGTAAAAGCATTTCATTTTTACTTTAAAAAGTGATTCAATGATAACAACAAATATAAGTATTTTATGTTCACATCAATAATTAAGTATCAAATGCAGGGTTATATCAAAAAAAACTCAAAGCCAACTGAAAGAACACTTTTTGTCAATACATAAGTCTTTGGCACAAAAGTCAAACACAAACTGAAAGCAACAAAAATAAAACTTTTGACTATTTTATAAATAAAAGAAATAGAGTTTTGGGTTCTTTTGAATTGAAGACAAATAAAATGTATAAAACAGTGAAAGAGTTTTATGTCTTTCCACTCTTTCCACACATATATCGCTTTAAATCGTTAACTTTTAAACATTTATAACGATTTCAAATCTATTTTCTTCACTAAGAATGGGATAGAAAAACATTAAAATAATAACAATTCCTATGAATAGTTAGAAATGTGTCTCAAAATGGCTGCAAAATATTCCGGTACTCTTTGGGTTTGGGTTTTGCATACATTTTGCTGTATATATCTCCGAATAGCAATTATTTTCAACACTTATTGTTCACAAAAATATAAAATATACACATATTTTGCACACAAAAAACAAAAATAAAATTTCCATTCAATTCAAAAAAAAGATATAAAAAACAAAATACAATAAAAAGTTAAAACGCTTTTCAGTCTATAATAACTCTAAATTGGGTTTCATTTCAATAGAGATGTGAAATATTTTTTCAACAAATTTTTAATTTTATTCAAATATTTTTCAATGAATTCACTGTTTTGTGATTAAAAATACAATTTTCATCAAAAGCCTTATTATTACTCTTATTTGACAACAAAAATGTGTCGATTCTTGCAGAATATTCTTTATATATGTTTGTGAACTAAATATATGAAAGTATAGTGAAATGTATAGTGAATTCAGTTCACGAACGCAAACACAATGTATTGAGTTATTGGAGATTATTATACGAAAAGTGATTAATATATTAATTATTTATTAACAAAAAGTGCATTATTTATATGCATTTGAATGCTTTGAAAACATATTGTAGTGTTAATTATGTATTGAATTGTTAAGAGAATGGGAGAGAGAAAGAGAGACCGAGAGAGACGGAGGGAGAGAGTTGTGTGACAACTATAAGTAGGGTCGACTGTGCAACGCTGTTGGCATTGAAGAGCTGAGCGCTATTTTTAGCGCTAACTCTGTATAGCATTGTGCAAACACAGACATTGAAACGAAGGCTTGTGCTCTGTGTGCTCTGTATGCCCTGTGCTCTCTGCCTGTGCAACACGCTATAAGAGATGCAAAACTCAATATTACTGTATGTTTTGATATAACCCAACGATGTCAACGATGATGTGTTTGGGAAGAGAGATACAGCGCTCTGCAACTGCTCAGTGCCCTACCAGAGCATACACAACGAAAATCTACCGTTCCTTTTATGCCCAGATATAATATTATTGATTTTAAGAGCATTTACTTTTAATATTAATAGATTTAATTCACTTTCGCTTTTTTGTCTTATCATTAAATACATTAAATATTTGTATTCAAACTACAGTTCAATAGATTTGAAAACATTTTCATAATTAGAGATAAATTACATAAAGAAGTGAACATTAAATCGATTTTAATTAAAATAATTATTTACTTTCACTTCAATCACATTTACAATCGTTAAATCATTTTCACCTGAATATAACGCAAAACTTTTGAAAAACTTATTGTTAAATGTTTTTTCATTTAATTAAACTATAAATAGTCTGAAATTGAAATTAATTTTTGTTTAAATAAATATAAATTTTTTATGAAAACAAATATAGACTTCATTTTAAACACAAAATTATTTGTCTTATACTCTGAATGAAAATATATATTCACTTAAAGCAGTGATTATTTTTATCAGTGTTTAGAGGGGAAAAAATGCAAGAGAGAGAGAGAGAGAGAGAGAGAGAGAGAGAGAGAGAGAGAGAGAGAGGTCTAACAAACACAATAGAGATGTGACTCGAAATCAAAAACAATTCAATAAAAACAAAATCAGGTTTTGTTTCTCAGATTTAATTAGTTTTGACCTTTTGTTTGGGTTTTTTTTGATAAATAAATCATTTATTAATTTTACTAAATCTCTGTTTCAAGGGTTAAAACAATTAATTAAAAGATTGCTTTTGTTTTACAAATAAAATATCAATTTTTAATTCAATAAAACATTTGATTTGATTTGATCTTTGGTTTGCATTAAATGTAATAACTATTGAATAAAATCTAAAAATATTTCAATTCATATACAGATTTGAATTATTGATTGAAATAGACATTGGGTTTGAACTGCAACAGTGAGAGACATAACTGTTTAGTCTGTTTTGATAGATCTTTCACTTTTAAATATTTAGAGCACCGGCAGAATATTTCTGGAATGGATAGCACTGTACCATCAGATACCTGGTCTTTGAATCAATAAAAAAAACTAACTTTCCGTTTGTAGATAAAAAAAATAGTTTCTGAATCAATCATTGAATGAAAAAGACTCTAAAACTGTCAAAAATTCAGTGAAATTTCATCATTTGATTCAATTTTTACTCTTGTCTTCAATTTCAACCTCAAAATCAATGTTTAATTAATTGAATATAAAATTAAATTTTGATTTAATTTTCAGTTTTATTTCATTTATTGATTTTATGTCAAAAATATTTAAAACAAGAATTGAATTCAAAATATATTTCATTCATTTGGGAATAATTTGTTCACAAAAGCCATTATTTATAACAAATATTTCAAAAGATATTTTTAATTTATATAAGGATTTTGATTATAAATTGTTTTCAATAGATATGTAAATACAGACAAATTCAATGCTAAACAATCTATACTTGCAAATAGTTTTACGCAAATTCACGACTCACTTACAAAATCTAAACGTCATTTCACTCAAAAGTAAATCTCATTTCAACTAAACCCGCCATAACTTTGTGTGTATTTTACGATAAAATTAGATATTTTTGATGATTTACTTTCAAACTTATAGTAAAGTAAACACTAATTCTTATACAGAATTTTTAGTTCAATCATCTCCAGGGGCTATAATACAACACTATTCAGGGGCTATATATCGTTCAACTTATTTAACTCTTGTTTGCATTCATTTATTTTGATCTTTAAATGTCAGAAAATAATTGAAGAGAAAAAATAATACTTTAAAATTCACTTAAATTTAAGTCTTTTATAAACACATATTTATTTTAAGTTTTAATTACAATATATTTTAAAGTATTTCATATAATCTCTTGATTTATATCACTATCTGTTCAATGATTTAATTAAAGACCAACTTTTGAATACAAAAATCTAATCAAAACATAAATAAATGTCTTTTTATTCACACATTCATTGAATTATGTCTGAAATGATCGTAAAAATACTGAATTACTTAACAATTAATTTTGATGTCATATAACAGCACCTAATAATACAAATGATAGCGTTATTGACAAAACAAAATGCTTTGAGATTTAAATTACTGACAATAACAGCAAAATTCATTGAATTTCTAACTCTTATAAAAACATAATAAATATTAAAAGACATTTGTCTGTTGTGTAAATGACTCTGAAATATGTTTAGGATTAGTTCAAAGCTTTTTATCACTGATTCAATCAATTTATGGCTCATTTTTAAGCCAAAAAAACTCAAATAACTAATCAAACGATTGACAATAAAATGAGTGAATGTTTTAAAAGTAAATATTAATTAATACTTAAATCAAAAGCTGTTATCAAATAATTAATCGTTTGCTTAAACCAACAGAAAAAAAAATTTATCAAACATTTGATGAGTTGACGAAAATATTAATTAAAGGGAAACACAAACAATATTTTTATCATTAATTAAATTATATTTATCTAAACATTCAATACTAACCAAAGATTTTCATCTGTTATTTGATATTTAAACTGAAATATAAAACTAGCGTTGATTTGAGAAGAAATGAGAGAATGAATGAATAGATCGATAACTTTTCGCCAAAAGGACTGGTGTTTGCAGTTATCAGGAGTTTTTGTGCACTCAATGTAAGCCAAAACTTACTTAACATTAAAATGTTGTTCATTAAGAAAATGTTTAAAACAATGAATATATGAAATAAATTAAACAAAATATAAAACATTATTATTATTATAACAAATTCACTATAATTTAGTCAAAGGAGTGGAAGGAGTGAGAAATGGAAAGGGATTTAAGGGTAGAAAATATTAATTTCAATTTTCTTAAGCACTTTCAAGTGTTTTACATATATTTTGAATTTAAAATAAGTTGTTAAGAGATTTCTGCGAAGAAGAAGAAAACTGATTCATAAAAATGTACTGAAAGTACACTTTGATTATGAAAAGGTTGGGCAAAGAATATTCAGTGTCTTTTTAAAATACAGACTCACAAACAAAATGATGTTTTCGTTGATGTTCTCATGTTTTATGAAATTGTTTAGAGAATGCATTGAAAACTACTAAAAGCTATTGAAAATAGAGGACTGAAGTGAAAGAAAACTCTCTTCCGATTGAAAATCATAACAATTTTTAAATCATTTCAAGAAATAAAATAATACTTTTGATCTGTAAAACAACAAAAACTAAAGAAATGATAAAAATATTGTAAGTATTTGTCATTTTTGTGACACAACTTAATAGTCATATCATTGGTATGACATCCAAACTAAATGACTGTTCACTACTGTAGTTGAGATGAAACCATAAAAATGAATCCCATTTTAGATATTTGTCTCAAAAATAAAGTGAATACAAAATGAGAATAAAATTCTTCGGATATTATTGTCTTCTTATGAAACTTCAAGTCTTACATCAAAGCCTTGGGTCCCCAGAGATGGCCTCAAGTGAAAGGGTATCAGAAAGAGGAAAGGGGGAGAAGAGAGTGTGAGTGAGAGGCCGGACATCAAAATATAGTTAGAGATTAAATAAGAATATTATTTTTGGAGTCTTATTATAGAAGTCATAAAAGTTTGCAATAAAATGGGCATAAAATCTGTTGTCCAGTACTTTAGGGGTAAAAATGATTTAAAGTCTGATTCCTTGAATAAAATATTTCAATTTTGACTAACCTTTGGTTTTAAACAAATGCTTTTACAAAACATATTATTTGAATTGACTTCACCTTTGATTTATTGATAGAAGTAAATCAAATTGTATTTTATATAAAGTATTATTCAATGAAATTGAAAAGATTTACAAAATATGTATTGAATTCTTGAAAAAAATCTCAATAAATGAAAATTTATAATATTTTGAATCCTTTTTGCTTTCAATCATAAATAAAATGTTTTATTAAATAGACTTTTGTCTGAAAATTGATGTTTTGGTTAAATACGTCAAAAGTTTGATGAAAAGACTCCCAAATAAAGTAAATAATTAACAAATCAATTAATTGAAGGCTTTGTTCACAAATCAATACAAACAGTGTTTGAAGTAATTATAATTTGAAATCATTTGCTATAAAACCAAAAATCAATACAAATATTTTGAAGTACTATTAGAGGTCTGTTTCACTCAATACTGAACACACAATGAGTTTGTTTCAAATGTTTTCTCTATTTTTCTTTTGTGGCAAACATTTATCTAAAACTCTTGTGCAGACTTTGAGCGCAAAATTTTTGACAGAAAAAAATTTTAAGCAAAAGAAAACTTTTTTTCAATCGATATATATGTCGACAAAAAAATAAAAAATAATATTTTCTCTACTCTTATACTAAATAAACAAAAATATAGTTTACTTTAGACTTGAATTCAAATCAAAATTTAAATAATTTAAAGAAAAACTCAAAAACTTTTTGTCATTTTTATGATTATTGACAACAATTTTAAGAAAGATTTAACAATAAAATGAAAACAATTTTCAAATCAAATCAATTTTATGTCTCATTTTGTCTTCAATTAAAGACATTTAAAATACATTTAAAATATGTCTGAAAACAAACTTTTGATAATAAAAAAACTTTTTACTCTAAAACTGTGATCAGAATCGTTTAAATCTCAGTTAAAGTTAAAAATATTTCCAACATTTTGTGATCAATATCTGAAAACTACTGAATAAATGAATTTCCCAAACAGTTTATACCTTTCCTATCAATCAATACATTCAATACTGTTTTGTAGTAACTTTTCAAAGGATTTGTTTGAATACGAAAATCGATTTCAATTTAGTTCTCAAACGTCCGATAAGGTGTCCGCATATATAAGGGGCCAGAAATTGATTGATTGCACTGAGAGTTATATAACGATAGGGTTTAAGTCAGAGCCGATAAGACGTATTGGCTTTTTATGAATTTACAAAACACTTTGTTATAATGTTTTTACTCTCAAAATTCAAATAAATTGCACCAAAAGTGTAAATCTGATCAATAAATACAGACATAAGACATAACAAACCCATTGATAGACTCCGACTGTGATCACAATTCTGGACACTTATCTCTCATTAACTTTATTTCCGGTTTGTTTGCACTCATTTTGATTGTATCGCAAAAAATAATAATATATTTTCTCTTCATTTCACTCTTTTCTCTCTTTCTTACTCTCAATTCACAACAAAATAACGACAGAATTGGGCGAAAAAAATGAATGACAGATAACATAAGCAAAAGAGAGGCAAAGGAAAGGGTGGAATGTGATCGGAATTTTTATGAGCTCTGTTTAAGTAGAGATTCAGCACTGAATTGAGGCAACAGTGCCAACAAGTATTAGGGAATGGAAGAAATAGTCTCTCCAATCATTACCGACGAAAAAATATACAATAAAAGAAATTATGAGTTCCTTTTGATGAATGGCTTTCAACAGTGACTTCTTATGAATAGACTTTAAGGGTTGACCAACGATTATAAGGGGTATTAGTAGTGAAAGAACTTTTATGATTGAGATTTTCCCCAAAACCCGTTAAAATAATTGATCCCTTCTTGGTATTTGGCGCTTAGACTCAATTATTGACCAAATTATAAATGGTATTAATAGTAATTCAGGGGTTTATCACATTTACCCCTTATATAATGTTTAACAGGATAAAATATAACTGTATTTTTAGACCAAAGTCAGATTCAATGACTTAATTTCAAACTTTATCACAAAAACTGGATTTAAATTTCAATTATAATACAAATTATTACTGAAATAAATAATATAAAAATCCAAACCATAGTTAGTCTCCAATAAACAGGCGATCACTCGATACCCCATCTGTTTATCTCTTTCTCTCTCCAGTGTCTGAATGTCTGATAGTTTGCATCTAAACGTCGAAAATATATCTCAAGAGAGAGTAAGTGGAGAGAAATCTAAAGAAGAGAATCGTTTGAACGAAGAAAACCGAAAGAAATATTCAAATTGAAAGTTAAATTTGAAATTCACTTCAATTTACTGAATATATATAAGGAATAGGAATATAAGGGAAGAAATTATTTTGCTTTCAAATGCAGTTCAGATCTCTTTTGCTTAGTTGGCTAACAGTGTGCTACCGGTGTGCACATAGAAACCTGAATTTAAATTAAGGTATCAAACATTTGGAGAAAATATTTTATCATTACTTTTAAAGATTAATATATTTATAAATTTTACAATACAGTGCTATTCAGCCTAAACTAACGGCGCTTACAATAGAAACACTTTTATAAGTAAACACTGAAACATAAATATCAAACTATCCTTCAAATGGTTAACAAAAGTTTCAAATTGAAAGAAGTGAACATCAATTAGAGGTTCCGAAAGGTTTTGTTTTTGTTTGATTTCACTATTTGTCTGAATAACTAATAGATATTTTGGTTTAATTGAACGCAAAAAAGTCAATACAGACGATGAAAATCAATTGCAAAAACACTCTCTTCACTGAACTCTATGTCCTTATTATTCAAACAATATATCATTTCATACAAGACTTTACTAATAAAACAATTCCTCTAATTATAGAAAATATTTTATTTTGTTTTCAGTTTTATATTTGTTTTGTTATCAAAAAATAGCACAAACAGTATAAACAATAGTTGTTTTGTGTTAAATAAGATTAAACACAAGATTACATGTGATTTGTCTGAAACACGAACACAGACTTCAGGTTCAGATAAACTAAGACTTAATATAAGTATAATATTTAATAATGTATTTATAATATCAATAATAATATCAGTGTTTTTTGTCGTCACTAAACTTTTTGGATAAATAAATCATTGACTTTGTATGTAATGAATGTAATGAATGAAAGTCACGAATCACTTTCAATAATATTTTATACAACAGAATGTCAATGATATTAATATTCACTCATTGATTGAAATCATTTAAATTAATTTTTAGACCCTTTCAGACAACAGTGTTGTATCTAATGATGACTTAAATTGATTGCACTATCATTTCAATTAATATTTCACATAAAAGCATAAATTTCTGTCAATTATTGAGTAATTGATTGAAATTTTTAATTTTTT